>OAMR01000681.1:649853-667819 GCA_900205405.1 Echinochloa crus-galli
CGCCGCAGCCCCGCCCGCCCCGGCCGGCGGCGTCTGCTGCCGGCCGCGCTGGCCCCCGCCGGCCCTGCCTGCCCCAGATCTGGTGGCACAAGCAGCGTACTCGTTGTTCCGTGGCTCGGATTTGGATACCTCTTCCATCGCATTCTCGTGCGCCCTGTCTGCTGATTTGTTTGTGGGTTCCTGTTCCTGTTGCGGTACCGCGTCGACAAGGACGGTGCTGGGTTGGTGTTGCTGGCGGCGGCGCTGCCGTAGCCCGTGCAGTGAGTACTCTTTCTGTGTGGATCTGTGCTAGCTTGGAATTGATTCGTGCTCGTAATATCACTAACATATCCCTACCCTATTGTTTAGCAATTGTATAGTTAGCAATTGTAGATATGTATAGTTAGATATATAGGTTATAGTTAGCAATTGTATAGTTTGCTTTTGTTTAGTTTATATAGTCTATATAGGTTAGTTTAGTTTATATAGTTTAGGTTAGGTTAGTTTAGTTTTGTTTATATAGTTTAGTTTAGTTTGTACATATAGAATTTTAACTTGTTATGTCTCTCAATTTGACTGTTGGAGGAATAGGAGGAGGAATTTGTTGCGCCACTTGGACTGTTGGAGGAATAGGAGGAGGTGGAGATCGCCATTGAGCTTTGGCCCTATAGGTGAGCTTTGGCGTGCGATGTTGCATGTCTTGTGTCCGGCCATCGAGCCGTGGGAAGAAAACTGTTGTGTAGCCCGACCTTCGTGTCAGGGCTTGTTTTTTTGCAGGTTGTGGGGTTTTGGTAACCTCCCTGTATAGGGGAGGTGCTGCCAAAATTTTCAATAATTGCTAAGCATTGATCTACTTTTGTAGCAGTGCTGGCACCATCGAGTAGGAGGCCTCGGAGGCTTCGCCGAGCTCGTCTTGCCGTCCGCCCCCGCCTCACCATCGAGTTACTAGGTGAGGACATGCAAAACTCCCCTGTTTGTGCATAATATTCGTAGATTAGGCCGATAACCTAGTTAGTTAAGTGTGTCTCCTGTTCGAAAGAGATATGGTTGTAAATATGCATATCCCTGCATATCTATGACCGTATTTGTTTCGAATTGTCCAGGCTTTTTGGATAGCCTAAGGATGTGTAGACGAGGTTAGTTTCCATGCTCTGCTCGTATCCGAGGCAGAATTTCAGCATCACCTCTCCGTTGTTCTCCGGATACACAATCTCCTTGTCTGGACGTGTATCTGGAGAACAGCGGGGAGATGCTGCCGAAATTCTATCTCGGATAGGAGCAGAGCATGTAAACTAACCCCGTCTACACATCCTCGGGTGGGATTAGGACCTATCTTTACCTATTAGAGCATGATAGATATCGTGTATATGCAAACGATTTGTATATCACATGCTCATATATATGTGTTAAAGGATGGATAGTCTTGAGTGGATGGACACGGGTTGGATAAGTAGTCATGACTGGACCCCAGAATTCGTGAGCAAGGTCGAGGATTTCCTGAAGAAGGCATTTGACAAAGGATAGCGTATAGCGACGTGTCCCTGCAGAAATTGTGAGAACCAGAAAGACCAACCTCAACTCGACATGGGTAAACACATTTGCAAATATCGGTGTATGGCAAACTATACCCGGTGGATCTGTCATGGTGAAGCCCATCGTGCGAGAGATGAGGTCATCAGGCAACGCATTGATGATTATGACGCTGAAGCCGGGTGCGGAGACATGTTAGATGACTTTCATCAAGCACACTTCAAAGGAGGGCCTAGCCATGATACGGAGGATCCTCCGGAGGCAACCGCAAAGGATTATTACAATATGTTGTCAAGTGCACAGAAACCACTTCACGAGCACACTGACGTGTCTCAACTGGATGCCATCGGACGCATAATGGCCCTAAAGACTAAATTTGGCATCAGTCGAGACGGCTTTGATGAAATGTTGGTCATTTTTGGCAGCTTGCTTCCGAAAGGTCACAATCTGCCACGCAACATGTATGAGGCACAGAAGATGCTTAATGTACTTAAGATGCCATACGAGCCGATAGATGCTTGTATGAAAGGATGCGTCTTGTTTCGGAACGAACATGCAAATGCAAAGTACTGCCCGAAATGTAATGCATCTATGTACCTGGAGGTAGATTCCGGTGATGGTAAAAAGAGGCAACTCTCCATCCTAGTGAAAATCTTACGTTACCTTCGATTCATACAATGGATCCAACGGATTTACATGACCGAGAAATCCGCGAAACAGATGACATGGCACAAGCATGACATACGATACAATTCCGAAAACATGGTACATCCAGCCGCTGCTGATGAGTGGAAATATTTTGACACGCGTCATAGTGAGAAAGGTGAAGACGCCCGAAACGTACGTGTTGCTGCGCCACACACTTGTTGGCCCGTGTTCGTTATCCCCTTGAATCTACCCCCCCGGCGTCATCTTTCAGCGACAGTTCATATTCTTATCGTTGATAATTCCTGGATACCCGGGGGACAAGATGAGTGTGTACATGGAACCTCTTATTAATGATTTGCTCCGTGCTTGGGAGGACGGAGTAGACACATATGATCGAGCTACAAAGACAAACTTCAAAATGCGAGTGTGTTCACGGGAAGTTCCCATGCCCAGTTTGTAAGGTAGCTTACAGGTTCATCTGGTTGAAGAAGTGTGGCAAATATTCTTGTTTCGACTTACACCGACAATTCCTTCCTATGGACCATGCATTCAGACAAGACACCAAGAACTTTACAAAAGGTGTCGTGGTTGAAGACCCCCCCGCCGCAGATCTTGACAGGTGCTGCGGTTCGTGCGCAGTTAGACGCGCTCAAGGAAAAGAAGGGGGTGGTTTTGAGGGATACGGTGTAGAACATTCCTGGACTCAAAAGTCGGGCTTGTGGAGGCTACGGTACATGGATGACCTTCTTCTTCCACATAACCTCGATATGATGCACACGGAAAAGAATGTCGCCGAGGTACTCTGGGGCATAGTCATGGACATTCCTGATAAGACAAAGGATAACGTTAAAGCAAGAGTTGATCAAGCTAGATTATGCGATAGACCAAAATAAAACATTTCGCCTCCCAAAGATGGCAAGAAATGGAAAAAGCCTCCAGCCCATACGCCATGCAGAAGGACCATAGGAGGGAAAAACTAAAATGGTTCCAAACATTAATGTTTCCCGATGGGTACGCCGCAAATCTAGGGGGGGGTGAACTTAACTACTATGCGAATAAATGGGCTGAAGAGTCATATATCCCATATGGATTGAGCAGCTTCTTCCGGTAATGACTCGAGGCTATCTCCTTGACCATGTGTGGCTAGTGCTGGCAGAGTTAAGCAACTTCTTCCGCATCCTCTGTGCTAAGGAGTTGTCTCAGACACTAGTTGCACAAATGGAAGTTTTAGCTCCGGTCTTGCTTTGTAAGTTGGAGAAGATCTTTCCACCCGCATTTTTCAATCCGATGCAGCACATGATCTTGCACCTCCCGACTGAGGCACGACTGGAGGGCCCTGTGCATGGCCGTTGGTGCTATGCAATTGAAAGGCAACAAAAGGTTCTTGGAACCAAATGTAAAAACAAATGCAAAATTGAAGCTTCCATTGCTGAGGCATACTGTACCGAGGAGGTGACAAATTTTACAACAATATATTATGCCGACACCCTTCCTAGTGTGCATAATCTAACCCCACGTTACAATGCCGATTATAATGAGTCGAACCTTAGCCTCTTCAGGAGCCAACTCGGAAGTGCAAGTGTTTCCACTCCAAAGAACTTGCAATATGAAGAATGGCGCACAATCATGATTTATGTGTTGACCAATCTATCTGAAGTGTAGCCATACATTGAGTAAGTTCTCAGCAAACTATCTATCGCTAGCTTATGATCAATCTATCTAACTCACTCGTTCGTACAGAGAATTTATTAAACAATTCTGGAGGCGAAGAAGGGAACCGACCCAGCGGGAAGTTGATACCTTCTTGACAAGGGCGCTGGACGTGGAAGCCCTGATTTCATTTCTTGGTTCAAGCACAAGGTATGGTCGTACTTTATGTTTGACAATACACGTTCCTCGTATGAGCTCAAAATTGAACGAAAGGTCTTGCTTGTACTTTGCAGGGCCAGAAGGATAGTTCTATGAATCCTGAGTTGATACAAGTTTCGGTTGGGTGTGACTCTAGGGTCATGTCATATGGCGGCTATGACGTGAATGGGTACCGCTTTCACACACATAGACACGAGAAGAATTGGCCCAATCGAAGAACCACAAACACCGGAGTTTGTACGAAAGGCAATGATGGCAATGAGTATTATGGAAGAATTGAAGAAATCTATGAACTCACGTTTCCTGGTCGCAAAAAACTTAAACCCGTCATATTCAAATGCCACTGGTTTGATCCTAATGTTAAGCGAGAGAACCTTGATATTGGACTAGTCGAAATTCAGCAGTCATCCGTCTATGCAGGACACGATGTCTATATTGTGGCTCAACAAGCTACGCAAGTGTATTATCTCTCGTACCCGTGCAAAAACGATGATCTTTTGGGTTGGGACGTTGTGTACAAGGTATCGCCACACGGTAGACTACCTGTCCCAAACAATGAAGATTACAACATAGACCCATATACATATGACGGAGAGTTCTTCCAAGAAAATGGGCTACCAAGCAATTTTGTGATAGACTTAACCGACGCCATCGAAATAGAAGTAGAAGATGATGAAAGCGGTGATGACTCTGGAGATGAGGTTAATAATGAGAGAGACGTAGAACTACTTGAGAAATACAATTAGGGATTGATGAAGACATTTCTTCATCGGATGAGGAGCCTGATTATTTGGACATGCATGATAGTGATGAGATGTGTATAAGAGACAAGATAATCCCGATACAGATGTTTATTTCTAATACATGTATGTTTTGATATCATATTCTTTCTCTTTTGTTCTATCATTTTATTTTTACTAATTATGTATTCTTTATTTGTTTACTGACTTTTTTTGTTTCGTTTCAGGTGATAGAACAAATATGGTGGGCGGCGGACTTGTGCGTGCGTGCGCCTCTGCGTACAAAAGAGGGGTAAGGGCAGTCGATGTACCCTCACCTCCAAGAGGTAAAGGCAAGGGTCGTGGAAAGGGTGGCCCCACGAAGAAGGGCCCAGCGTCGCGGCGCTGTGAGGAGGAGGCGCAGGAGGAGGAGGAGGACTGGGAGCACCAGGAGGAGGAGCAGGGGGAGGAGGATGAGGAGTACGTGGCAGACGAGGGGGAGGGTGCAGGGGAGGACGAGGAGGAGGAGGACGAGGTGGTGGGGGAGGGGGCGGGGAGGACGAGGACGACTCCGGTGAGGGTGACGTGTCAGGTGGAGCCTCTGGTGTGAGCATTTGGCAGCGAGGTGGCTCCCGACTCCCGCGAGGCCCATACCACCAGCTCTACGCCCGCTGATTAAACCATCGGGCAAAAGGTACGTACCTTTGTGCATTGTCAATATCTTTTCATTTGATCTTTTCGAAATCGAAATACAAACTAATATTTGTTGTTTGACTTGTGGCAGGGACTGGTACGTCGTTGGGTGTGTTGGTCACAACAGCCTCGTCAACGGCATCCTGGGTCTTTTGTGCAGGTCGTGCTTCCCAGGCATGGTCCTGGTCGGTGATGGCAGGTACGAGCCGGCCTGGACGTGGGCGCACTACCACCGTGCCGACGACAACATCGATAGCATCGGTAGGGTCTATGAGAGTAAGGCGGCACGGGTCAAGGCCGAACTCTGGGTCAGTCTTTCTTACACTACATTGTTTCAATATTTACTACACATTTTTTCAATATTTACTTGAGATCATTATCTTTATTGCAGGATTTCTATAGGCTTGTGGATGGATATGCCGACGAGGCGGATGTGATGGAGAGGGTATGCAAGAAGCTGGTGTTGGACATGCACTACGAGGCGCAAATTCAATGCGTCATTGACTACGCCGTCAACAAGCTAGGTAGGGATGAAGATGGACAAAGCGGTTGCAAGAACCTACAAGCTGACGCGAGAGCAATACTTGGAGGTGAAATTGGTTTCATTCTCAAGTTCAAAACATCGCTTAATATGATATTCTTACCTGTCGTTCACTTGATCACGTGTAGATGCCCGTCAAATGGTGCCGCAACGATCTTTATTGCTGGGAGCGCATCGTGGACAAGTGGTTCACACGGAGTGGATCGCAAAGCACGAGGCTGGCCGAGAGAAGCGGTTGCTGATGCGATATTCGAGCCACCATCAAGGCAACCTGAGCAACGAGAGATACAGGGCACGATGGGTATGGAGCGAGATTCATTTCTTTGTTGTAATGTTCAATTCTACTTAATTTGTAATCAACTTGCTATCTGTTCGCAGTCCGAGTCACACGGGGGTGCTGAGTGCAGTGAGTTCCTGGGATGGGTCTTGTCGCACAAGGCAAAGGCCACGTCGTCTGATGCCACCTACTACCCCCAGGACCCACCCGAGGCGTACACCGACCCCTCCATCCACGGCCGCATCAATTCATACACGGAGATGGGAAGGCAGATCAATGGGCCAGAGTGGGATCCGAGTTGTGCGCCGCTTGATGGAGAGGCGATCATGAGGGCCGGGCAAGGTAGGAAGCATGGCCGGTACTATATTACCGATAGCATGCTAGACACGGCCTCTACTCCCACTCTCGCGGCCCTACAAGCCAGGAGCACGGGCAGTAGCCCTCCGATACTTCCACGGTCGTCTGCAACACAGGTCCAAGTGGACCGCCTTCAGGTTACTCACTTTCGTTACTCACTTTCGAAATATATATGTTTCCTTTGCATTGTGATAATGAGACTAACATATGTTTCCTTTGCTTTGTAATTGTAGGCCAAGATCGATGAGCAAGCAGCGGCACACCAGGCGGCCTTAGCCCAGGTTGAGCAGCGGGTGGCCCAATAGGTGGCCCAACAGGTGGCCGAGCAGCAGCAGCTGATGGCGACGCACTTGGCTCGGCAGCAGCAGATCTACGCCGAGCACTTGCAGGCATGCATGGCAGCTCTTTCGATGGGTCAACCAATGCCGCAGATGCTTCCGATGGCCCCGATGGTGTTCACTTCGCAGTCGGCTACGTTTCCGACAACTCCCGTTGTGAGTGACTTGCAAACCTTGCTTCATTTCAATTCAACTCGCTTAGAGACCTAGAGATAGTATACCTAGATCGAGATAATAGACCTAGAGATAGTAGAGACTTAGATAATAACTTAGATAGTTGATATTATAATTTAGAGAGCTGGACACTATTTTTATGTGTTGTAGAATCAGTCCGCAGCATCGAATAATCTTCAAGTGTCGCTGGCCGTGTCACCACCGGGGTTGAACCCACAGCAGCTGTTCCCTCCTGCGATCGGACCCCTACTGCCGCCGTTCCAGCCACCTCCTCCTCAGTGAGCTCGTGTTTATGAGCTATGTGATGGATGCTCGTTGTATATATACTTAATAATGCTTGTCGATGACCTGTGTGACTTGTGGATGAATTGTGAGCTTGTTTGCGTACTCAGACACTCGGCGTTGGCCAATTAGTGTATTTATTTATATTTCTGTGTTTGTGGATGGTTTCTTGTGATATATATATCATGCCTGTGATCTCTATATGTTTCTATATGATGCCTGTGAAAATGTGATTTGAGGGGGTACTTTTAAATGCAAAAAACAAAAAAACAGGGATTTTATGGCATGTTTGCCGTGCGCCAACTGGAGGCGCACGACAAACATGCGCACGGCAAACATGCCACAGTTTGCCGTGCGCCTGCCAGCTGGCGCACGACAAACGTAGGCTGTTTGCCGTGCGCTTGCCAGGTGGCGCACGATAAACATGCCGTTCCCGCGTCGTCCCCACCCGCCGTCATGCCCCCGCCGTCACCCGTGCCGTCGGCCGCCGTCACCACTTTAGTTTGCCGTGCGCCAGGTCTAACGCACGGCAAACGTTCTTTGCCGTGCGTGCGATTTAAAGTGCACGGCAAAGGTGGCTTTGCCGTGCATTTGTGTACCGTGCTGCCTTTGCCGTGCGCATGGGCAAAAAACGCACGGCAAAGGCTTTGTCGTGCGTATTCAGACGTTTGCCGTGCGCCCCAGGCGCACGGCAAACGTCCTGTTTCCTATAGTGATTAGGCGATGATGTGCAACAATATATTTTCTTTAATATTAAAAGGAAACAAACACGATACCGCCATCGAAAAAGAAAAATACTAAATAGACTTCTGAAAAAAGCAAAAAATACCTAACCCATTATACTCTTCAAATATCTCTTCTCAATAGTACTAAAAAGAACAAGAAAATGAACCGCGTCTAGCCCCATTCCGTCTGCCTCCACCCCTCCACCTGCAATCCGTTCTGGCCCTCAATTCCCTCTTCTCCCTCATCCGACACATCCTACGCACCAGGCCCACACCCCAAAACCCTCGCTTCCCTCCCCACGCACCACGCCACCCCGATGCTCTCCAACCAGCGTTGCCATGACCACGTAGCAGATGAGGAGCTTATGTTGTTCATTTGAGTTGAAGCGCAAGAGAAGCGCTAGAGGTGGTTAGCAAGTCTCTTAATTCAAGATTAAGGACTTCATTAGTACTTAGCAAGTAGCAAGTGTGCATCCACCCATCTCTTTGGCTTTGTGCACGACTAGTGAGGTTCTTGCTCGTTACTCTTGATGATCGGCATCACCTAGATGGCTTGGTGATTGGTGTTCTTGGTGAGCTCTCAAGGAGGAGTCTTGTGACTAGCCCCAAGAAGATTATGCTCGGTTTTGGAATCCACTGACCCGGAGTTGGACAATGGATTACCGCTTGTGATCACTTGATCCTTGCACGGATCAAGGGGGAGCGATACCCTTGCGCAGGTGCTCCAATGAGGACTAGGGAGAGCGCAGACTCTTTGATACCTCGGAAAAAAACTGGCGTTTCAATCCTCTTTTTAATTTCGGCACTTTCAATTCCTAGAATTGACATGCTAGTATAGGGTGGGAATTTGGGTGCAACACTTTTTACAACTTGATTATCACACTCTCGAAGGTTTAGGCACTTGGGGTTAATTAGGCTTATTCGATAGGATTTAATTTCGTAAGAATTTTGTAGAAGCCTAATTCACACCCCCTCCCCAACTTAGGCTTCTTGGTCCTTTCAGAAAGGATAGGCAGAAGGGCAATTTAGTCCAAATAAATTAAAAACACAACGAAGGGGTACATAATGGTATATCTCGGACTTTGAGCGAATTATAATGATATTGTTCAATAAATCCGATGTAGTATGAATTACAAAGTAATCTTCTATTGGTCAGTATCGGTAGAGATAGAGATAGAGATAGAGATATGTGTATATTCATCCTAAATGTAAATTATTGACTTAAACACTGCAAGGAAAAGTTTGCATGATTAATACCACAAATAGTTCCTGATTATGGATGACGGAGAGGCAGGGCCGGTTGCGTGCCTCGCCATGGTCGCGGGTCACCGGACCATCATTGGCGCGTTGCAGCAGTTGGATACGTGCTTCGTGTTCGACCTCAAGGAAAACAAGCTTTCCTTCGCACCAGAGTCATGCATCGAGGACACTATATATTCGGATCGCTTAAATCATCGGCTTGTCATACTCTTGAAATTGGTAACCCTTTCATGGGCTATGTTATAATAAATCTTGTGGAATCATCTTTGTGCTTGTTTCTTCACGTGTAATTGGAATTATATTGGTGGGCTCACTGACACTACCAAAAAATGATTTGTAGGAACAATTGAAAATACATTTCTAGGAGCGGCTCAGGACCTTGCCTCTAAATCTTGCAGTAAAAAATGCTGCATTTCCGGGAGGAGATCAATGAGCTGCCCTTGGAAATGCAATTTTAGGAGCAGCTGAAAACCCCTTTCCATTGCCGGCCGGCAATGCCATCACCCGTTGCAGGAAATGCATTCGCTAGGGTAGGCGACGCAATAGCCGCCCTAGACATGTATTTGTAGAGGCTGCTAGCTAATAGCGTCCACCACCCCTGAAAATGCTCCCATGAATTTAAAATTAACTGTTTCCAACAAAATTCAGAAATATGTGGTAAATTCCCGCCAACTTTGAGTTTTACAGAAATGCATCATCATGAATACATAATGAAACTACTTATTAACTGTAGACCTATTTTAGAACAAATTTGACACTATCTAAAGTATTCCCACTCCTACATTAACTTGCCACTAGCATTGCAACAGTTTAAGGGAACTTTGTGAAGGAAGGCACATGGAAGCCATGGATGCTAGTAAGAACGTACGTGCGACACGCACATTTAATGGAGATTGCATAATAGATAGCAATAACGCACATGCTGCAGGAGGAGGAGCACATCGGGGGAGTCGATGATGCAATGGTCCTTCAGCTCCGGGAGGTGGGCGCCGACGAAGACACTCGTGACCTGGTGGAAGGAGCGCACGGGTCAAGCGTGGAGGAGTGCCATCGGCGGCAGACGGTGTGGAAGCGGACATAATCGAGCAGGTTGCCGGTTAGCAGCACGTGGTCGGCGATGAGCCTGACGAGGTCAACGTGCATCTACGATGACCAGGGGAGGCGGCGCGCTCGGTGGCGCAGTCACAGTTGAGGGTTGTTTTTGCCGATCCACTGGTCACCGGGTATGCCGCGTTGCTGCTTTACACGGACGCTCAATGGCGTGGGAATAATAAGAAGTGACTGTTGACGTGATTTATATAAGTCCTACCTAGTCGTATGGTAATTATTGGATTTCAAACTGGACTCAATCATCAACTAAAGAAACCTATTATCTGTTAGAAAACATGCTCGGATTGTACATATTAAATATGACAACACAAAGTGCAAGTGGGTAGATTTAAGTGGGCCTGATTTAGGTGAAAAAAGTTTTAGGTTTTGGGGGAAAAATCCTTCTCTAACATCAAAAAATAGATCTTCCTCACTTTTATCAAACTTTTGGCATGACAGATGAGTCCTTTGTGAGGTGGGCTTAATCTTAATAATAATTGTTCTTAAATCTAATTTTTTAGTATAGATAGGTAGAGATAGAGATTTGCTAATCCCACCGGCTCGCTGTAGTTTGAATCAAAACGTGCGCCCTTTTGTGCAGAACGTGAAGGTCTCATCTCTGATCGCGTGTGGACTTGGTCCAAGCCGGAGGTTACGATTGAACTTTGGCAGCACCGACCGCGAACGGGAGATTGTCCCTTGGCTTCCAGCTGTTCTCGTAATCGTGTGGTTAGGTAAGTGTTTAATTGTTTTCCGGCCGGTATAAATAGGAAAGGATAAAATGCTAGCTCACTCATATCGTAGCCGACTCGGCTCGCTGCATATTACTGACGAGTCGAGTAAGATTCGCTCGTTCCTATAACGAGCGAGTTCGAGCTACCTCGCGAGCTGCTCACGAGCTTAATGAGCTACGTGCATTAACATGCTAGCAGGCCACAGACTACTCTAATATGCAGCCCAATAGGCCAAAAAACCTCATCTGTATACCACATGTGTTAAGTCTTTAACTATAGGCCACATGGTATTTGCTATTAAACTATCAGCAACTAAATCTTTAACTATGATATATGGAAGTTTATGTTATGTCTATGTCTTAATTGATTTAACTAAGTCTTATGACCTGTGTTACTTGAATCATCTGCATACCGCATTATATGCGTGATTTTCTATGTTGGTTGATCATCTATATGCTTTATTTGATCTGAGAACATATGTTTTTGCATTGGCTCGCAAGCCGTAACGAGCTGAGCCGAGCTGGTACTTTTACTCCTTATGTTAACGAGTCGAACCGAGCTAGCTCGTTAATTCAACGAGCACCACTGAACCGAGCCGAGCTGGCTCATTATCTATCCCTAGGCATGAAGCTGGGACCAGTTCATTTGATAGGTTATAGAAGGAGTCTAAGCTGTTGATAAACTTATGCAATATGAACTTGCACAAGTCGTTCATGATCCCTATAGACCGTATTAACCCTATTTTATAACGAGCTCTGCAGAAGCCCTTATATAGGTTGGTTTTCATGCATGGTTTAGAATATTCCAAAACTAATCATTGGTATATTTTCATATGATAATAAATTAGATATTTTATTTAAGATCTGCTTTGTAAAAAATAAAAATTCCAACACTGCAGTATTGATAAAAATGCTTCAAAATTTTTTTTGGAATGTGCATCTGATTCAATTGTACATCATTATGAAGATAAAGGTGTCCTTCTAGAGCTGGCACCGGTCCCGTGCTTACTCTCTAGCCTACAACTTGTCTACAATCTCCCACTAACATGAGAATTTTTTCAAATGTGTAAGTGGTATGCTGGCAGCTTTTGTGTGGTAGTGATTTTTTTCTTTGTTTTTGAAAATGAAGTAGTCTCCGGCCTCTGCGATAGTACACAGCCAAGTTCTTACAATGCTCTCAGCTCACAAGCTGATTATAAATAAAATAAAAGTGTATAAATAATAGGAAGTAGTCATAAGCAAAGTCTGTTATTAGTTCTCTATCCGTTCTTGGCAAAGATATCCGAGGTGACAACCTCCAGTGCCTTGCATGCCAAATGAATAGTCTCCCTTGTGTCCTCATGCTGTAACAGAGACTAGAAACATAACCAGTATGCTCCTCTCAAAACAACCTGCATAAAAAGAGGTAAATCATTTTTTTTCTTAAAAACTAAATCATTATGTGTACACCGAATCGCCCACATAATGGCTGTAACCCCAACAAAAATTATCCTTCTATCCATCTGGAATATTGCCTCTTTTACTTCCATCTCTGTGTGGTAGTGACTGGATGCTCAGATATTTATTCGAATGCAAAATGATACCTAAACAAGTCTTGAGATATCAAAACAGGAGCTCATCAGGATATGGGAGGATATAAATTCTAAGACAGATTTGTCATCCGGATACTCATATAGGACTATTGTTAAATTGTGTTGAGCATGCAAAAATACTAGCTTAGGATATGGTACGATATAAATAAATCATGAGAGGATTGATTCATACTACTTGGGATTGTTTGGATACACATATATTTATTGGATGAGTAAAATACATGAGCGGTCCTTAAACTTGTCTCGTTGTGTCATTGAAATATGTACCTGTGATACATTGTTTGGATACTCACATATATATATATTTATATATATATATATCCAATAGAAATCGGACCGTATCTTTTGAAAGCTCCTTTAATTTGCAAGGAATAATGGCACAGCATCCGAACCATACATCTTCGAGATATCATTATGACTTCTTGTTAATATAATGAAGTGCAGTTCTCCTGCGTCTTTCGAGAAACAAAATATGATTATGACTCCAGCCGCCCAATGTCGTCCTCTCTCTCTCTATATATAAATACCTTCCAGAGCATCTGCCATTCGACAATACATACCAAGTTATTGAATTAAAAGAAGCGAGGAACCATGCAAGCACTTCCAAGTGCATATACAGCTAGCTAGCACTAAATAGCAAGGATCCTCAAATACCATAGAAGGTATATTGGTGATTGGCAGATTAAATTATCCACTTTAATGTCAAAAGAAGACTAATTAATCCCCACAATCCTATGAAAGGATTAAACTCCATTTGTGTTGTACAACTAAAAGTGGTAATGAGTGCATGAAGCACAATTCTTCCAATTACTCATAATCTAGAAGAGTCTATGAAGATGAAGTATTATGATAATTGAACATAATTGCTTACTCATATTTCTGAAAAATATGACTAAAACATTTTAAACATTGAAGTTTAAATGATATCATTGTGAGGGGGAGCATGTATAGATTTGAAAATTTTATGTTGTACCTAGAAGGAATCAACTTGACGATTAATTATTAAATGAACCTAAAAGGTTTACCACTTAGACTATTTGAGATCAAGAAGATCATTATTATAAGAATCTGAAAGTTCATATATAAATCTTGAAGATTGATAACTATTCATGAAGAATAACAAATATAGAATTTATATTACCAAGAAGGTTTAATGTTGTACTCTTTTCCTTTGTGAGTTTTCCCTTGAAGGTTTCTCACATAAGGTTTTTGATGATGCAATATGTGCAATACAATAACGGATGATATGTACTCTTTTCTCCAAGTACCATTTTTCCCACTGGGTTTTCGGATGGAGTTTTTGATGAGGCATATGTATTCGTGGTAATCGCCCAAGGGGGAGCGTTGTAAAACAAAGACTCTTGGAGAGTCCTAACCGGACCTACCAACCATAGAAGGTAGGGGAGATAAATGACTTCTAGTCCTAGTCCGGTTATGTTGTCGGCTCTTACCAAACTCTACCTTTACTTCGGAGTATATATACGGAGGAGCACCCCTATTGTAAGATATCGATTTGAGGAATAAAGAGAAGCTCCACGTATATCGTGTCTTATCTACTTTATACTTGTGTTCTTGTGCTTATCGTGAGAGGCGTGACAGGGAGAAGATTCAACCGTTGACGACGTGTTTCACAACACATACTACTTGGGATTGTTTGGATACTCACATATATTTGTTGGATTGTACAAGAAGATATGGGAGTGGCTTGGTGTCACTGAGATATGTACGTGGGACACATTGTTTGGATACTCACGTATTTATATATCTCGAATAGAGATCGGACTATATCTCTTACTGGCACCTTTAATTTACTACAGATGGCACAGGCACCCGAAGCATATATCTCCGAGATGTGATTATGACTCCAGCCGCCCAATGTCGTCCCCTCTCTCTCTCTCTCTCTCTCTCTATAAATACCTTCCACGGCGCCGTGGCAGAGCATCTGCCATTCGACAATACATACCATCCTCAGCTCGCCATGGCGACGAAGCTCATGACCACTCTTGCTATCATCGCTGCACTGATGGCTTCAGCCATTGCCGACGGCACAAGCGTCTTCTCCAATAGCTCGGCCGGTGCCTTCCGCCTCCCACTGTTCGCCAACCAGGGCCGCGATCACACAATTCGCCGCGGCACTGATGGCTTCCTGTATCTGCAGCAGCACAGCCTGACGATGGCCTCGACGGCCAACACCACCAACCTAATACGTCCGCAGTTCATACACTCCACGAGCGCCCATTTCGGCACTGGCCAAGCCAAGCAGACGTACATCCTCGCGCTTGACGCCACAGGCATCTTGACATGGATCCAGTGCATCCCGTGTTCTCCAGCGGCGACGCAGAGGGGACCTCTCTTCAACCCTGTGCTCTCGCCAACCTTCCAGCATGTCCACTACACGAACAGAATCTGCAGGTCGTCGCCGCAGCTCACACCCGACCCCGTCTCGCAACGCTGCAACTTGAGTATCTTTCGTCAAGGCCGCTTATGGGTGCAAGGCGTTTTCGCCACCGACCAGTGCATCAGAAGTGATGGCCATGTGTTCCCACAGTTTAAATTCGGCTGCGTCCACCAGACGCGTCTCTTCCCTAACTACAACATGTATGCTGGCATCGCTGCCTACAGGCCGGTGGCGATGCAGGCCGCGGCGGAGCACGGGCTGACACGCTCCTCCTACTGCCTCTTCCGGGAGACCAACCGCCAGGGCTTCCTCCGGTTCGGAGCCGAAGCCTACGTTCCACACATGCCGCACTACCAAACAACAAGGCTCCTGCCTATGGTGCATGATGCGAACGAGTCGGCGTACCACGTTAGCCTCGTCGGCGTCAGCCTCGGCGGGCGCCGGCTCAACGGGGTTCGCCCGGAGACGTTCGCCCTCCGCGGGGACGCACAAGGAGGGTGCATCATCGACCTCGGCACGCCGCTGACGGTGATGGTCGAGACGGCGTACCGTGTCATGGAGGAGGCCGTGTGGTCGAACCTCGAGCGCCATGATGCGGAGAGAGTGGAGCAGGATGCTTACGGCCTCTGCGTCCGGGCGACGGAGGCGATCAAGGGGCGCCTCCAGCCCCTGTTACTCCACTTCGCCGGTGAGGAGGAAGAGGAAGCAACGCTGGTGGTCTCACCGAAGGAGCTGTTCTTGATGATGGATGACGGACAGGCTGAGCAGGTTGCTTGCCTCGCCATGGTCCCGGGTCGCCGGACCATCATTGGCGCGTTGCAGCAGGTGGATACGCGGTTCGTGTTTGACCTGAAGGAAAACAAGGTTTCCTTCGCACCAGAGTCGTGCATCGAGGATACGATTCCGGTCGATTAAATCACCAGCTTGTAATATGCTCTTGAAGTTAAATAAGAGTAATTAATGATGATGGTAATCCTTCGGCTATATATAAAAATATATAATATAAAGAGTCTTGCCTTAAGACCCATAATAACAAACTGAAAGATATGTTTTTCTTAATAATAAAAAGAAATGAACACTTTGCCACCACCAAAAAATAAAAATACTAAATATACTTCTAAAAAAGGAAAACACCTAACATATTACAAAAGGAACCGTGTCGACCCGTTCCGTTTGCCTCCACCCCTCCTCCAGGGATCCGTTCTGACCGTTGATTCCCTCTTCTCCCTCATCCGATGCATCCTGCGCACCAGGCCCACTCCCAAAAACCCTCCCTCCCACTGGGCTGTTCCCACGCACCACGCCCCCCATCCTCTCCAACCAGCGCAGCCACGACCACGTAGCAGATATGGTGCTTATGTGTTGTGTAGTGAACATGAACACCGAATTATTCGATGTGATTATAGCCTACACCGAATCAGTCACTACGGGAAACCCGACGTATGCCGAGTGTTTGAGTCTTTGCCGAGTGTATTTTTTCGGACACTCGGCAAATAAGCACTTCGCCGAGTGCCAAAAATAAAACACTCGGCAAACAAAAAACACTCGGCGAAGTACTTCTTTGCCGAGTGTAAAAAAAAAAGCACTCGGCAAAGAAGTTGTTCGCCGAGTGTCAAAAAATTACACTCGGCAAAGAGTTTGTTTGCCGAGTGTATTATTTTTTACACTCGGCAAAGAGTTAGCATCAAAAAATATACTCGGCAAGTCAAATATATTCAGGGTGAAACAATTTTTTGGATCAAGTCAAATAATAAAATACAACGAGTAGAAAAAATATATTGATGTCATTTGCCGAGTGCCAAAAAATACACTCGGCAAAGATACGAGTTCAAATGATTTTTAAATTCTAAAAAAAGCAAATTAAGTCCAAAAATCATGAAATTTGTCTTGATGTAATGGTACCACATATAGAGGTTGTGATAAAAAGTTGAGAATATTTTGTGCATTTTTCATAACGATATTTACAAAATCGAAACATCTAACAAGAAGTATATGTGTGATTCTATATGAGAGAGTTAGTAGATGTATTTTTTGAATACAACCTTTTTTATATGATCTCATATGAAAAAACTCTTTACACGAAAGTCGTAGACCTCGATGAAATATAAAACTTTGTAGTTCACAACTTTGGTATTTGAGATTATTTAACATTTCAAAATGTTATTATAAGTTATCTAATTTGAAATTTGAAATTTTAAACTTTTTAAATAACTCGCATGTAAATAGTTATATATCAAAATTTTAGGTCTCTAAAAGACTTAAAAGTTTCTAGTTTACCACTTTTTAATTTGAGATCATTTAATACTTTAAAATGTCTTTATAATGTATCTAATTTGAAATCTTGATTTTTTAAAATTTTCAAATGATCTCAAACGTAAATATGTTGTATATCAAAGTTGTAGATCTCAAAAATATGTAAAAGTTGTAGTTTACAACTTTTTCATTTGAAATTATTTAGCCATCCAAAATTGCGTTATTTTTAAAATTTGTTTGATAATTTTAATTTTTTTAAAGAATGCTGGAAAAAATATTTGCCGAGTGTCTAGAAAAAACACTCGGCAAAGAAGTCTTTGCCGAGTGTTTTTCCGGACACTCGGCAAATGCTACACGTCATCAATCCACCCCTCCAAAATGCTGCGTTCCTATTGGTTCCCCACCCTCTCCCGGATTCCTTTCTTTCTCTCTCCCACCCTCTCTCACATCCGCATGCCGCCTGTACAGATAAGGTTCTCCCCACCCCTCGAGCTCCCCACCCGACCCCT
>OAMR01000890.1:7145-20393 GCA_900205405.1 Echinochloa crus-galli
CCCTAGTCTGTCTTGAACAGGCTATTTGAGTAGTTTGTACTAGGGATGGTTGAATGTTAAAAGTAGCTTCCGCAACAATCGAAATTCTTTCCGTCACGTTTGGACTTTTGCGGAAGCATTGATGATTTTGAATACCTTGATTGCCGATTCAGTTCATCCCCAGTCTGTCTTGAACAAGTTGTCTCATTAGCTTGTACCAGGGATTATTGAATTTCGGCAATAAAGCTTATCTTTTGTGATCCCTCTGTGATATCTTTACTGAATTGTGATGTAATTTGTGTGCACTAAGGGCAATACACTCTAGTATTGGCCATTTTCTTTTTTTGCTGCTTTTATGATTTTAGGCTCGGACACAGCAAACAGTGGCCATTACAGATTCTGCCGATGCTCCATCAACTGGTAAAAATTTTGATATCTCATTTACTCTTTTCATCAGCATTTATCCCCTTTTTGGCTGTAGGACAAATTTCCATGGATCAAGTCTTGGAGAGCCCCTCTTCTCCTTGTATTCTTCATCAGATCGGCATCTTCCTTACTTGATCCACGTCATCACGCGTTCCCGAATGCTTTCCATAGAGCAGCTCCTTGCCGAATCGGCGATGGACTCCCGACCGCAGAATGCCTTTGCCGAACGCCCTTGAAGACAAGCTTTCCTTTCCGAACGATATCTTTTACCAATTCCGGCCCACATGTCAGTCTCTTCCTGGTGCCAAATTTTGGTGTTAACAAACGTAGGTATACTACCACCTTTGAGGAGTTTGCTACATCAAATCATCTGGATTATGCTTATTTTTCTGATGATGCTAGTCTTAGTGTTTATCAAGAAGATATTTATGACAATTCTCACATTTTCTATGAGCCTGCAAATCATGGTTTTCCAATCAAACATGGTACACCTACAGGACTTTGGCATCATCCAACTGCTATCAACAAAATCATAAGATGCACTTTCATGCCTAAGAGTGGAAACAAGGATAAGATAAGAGATTATTATTGGAATGTGATTTACTATATCATGTCAGGCACTATATTCAATGTGACCAAAATGATATTTTAACAAATGGATGAAAAGAAGCTGCCCTTGGCCGGTAACATGTACTTTGCTCCATACATCATGTCTTTAATTAAGAGAAAAATTGGTTATGATGGTCCTTGTGAGATTCACCATGGTTGTTTCAACCATTCATTAATGCCAAGGACTTTCTTAATAGGCCACTCACTCCCTATGAGAACCTTGGAGAAGATTCAGGAGATCAAAATGTTGGAGCAGAAGCAGATGTAGATGTTGATATGTGTGCTCATGATATGCCTCCTCCACCACCTCCTGGTCCTCACATGCAGCCAGAGAATTATTGGGTTCCTCCAGAAGGATATTTCACTCAATATTTTGATAGCATGGATCAGACTTTTGGGGCACAGATGGCTACTAGGTTTGACACTATGCAGCAGGGCCTCCAGTAGCAGTTTGATCAGCGCTTCACTGCACATAAGCATCAGATGAATGATCAATATTATCAGCCTATCATGACTCAGCTCCAAAATATGTAGCAAGGGTTTCACACTGGCATGGAAGCTTTGAGTGCTAGGTTTGATGGTTTGCCCACATCTGAGCAGTACTAGAAGTTGGTTGATCATCAGACACAGCTTGAGAGTTCATTCAACACATTCAACACAGCTTTCACCGACTTCAGTGGCCACTTCTACAGCGTCTATCCTCGGCCATCTTATCCTCCTCCACCGCCACCACAGGATGAGTAGATATTTTGGTACTTGATGCCAATGGGGGAGAGATTGGGAGTGATGTGATCTTCAGGGGAGCTTGGTTGCATGAGCATGAAAAACATGAACTTTGCATTGCATATTTTATTTCCATGTTATGTGTGATGAACTATGTGTGGATGTAATAAGCTAGAACCTGGTTGTGCTTTTATTTGAGCTTGTGTGATGAACTATCATATCTCTATCTTATGGTGAACTTGTTCTAGTGGTTCTATGGTTGAGGTTAACACATGGTATGGACAATTTTTTTATATATATATGTGGTTGCCTTGATCTTCATGTTGTAGGGGAAGCTTCACCAAAATTTGTTATATCCATATGTGTGTGGAAAATTGAAATGGAAAATTCATGCACACACATAGGGGGAGTGAAAGGATCAACACTATGCCCAGAGGGGGGGGGGTGAATGCCCGGGGGGGGGGGTGAATAGGCGTTCCTGAAAAATATCACAAACAACTCCATAAAATATCAAATTCACCGGAATTTCCGGTAGCTGTTGGTACTCCTTACGGCCTACAGATAAATCTGCAAGCGGACGGATACCGATGTAGCTTTCACCCGGGAGTATTCCAGGTATCATTTCCACGGAGAATGAGAAGTACACTAATCCTAAACCGAGTTGTCCCAGGTATATGGAGTGGATGAAATGGAGTGGATGAGGTGGTTGTAACAACCCTAAAAATTTCCCTAGGACTTGTTGAATGCAAAAAATCAGGATTTAAAATTTTGGTGAAATTGAGTGCATGCAAACCAACATATAAGGTTGCTTTCTACATGCCCTTTGTTCTTAGGCAAATTTAAATTTAAATAAAATAATTTGAAGTGCTAAGGACCAAATAGTGGTGATTTGGAGTTTAATTGGTTTTATTGGATTTTGGTTGGTTTGAATTCAAATTCTAGATTTGAATTCAAACATTAACTTGGCCAAACTAATTTTCAAACCCTTCTAACTTCGTGGGCCGAATTCAGCTCCAAAAGTCCGGAACCAACCCCTCAACTCTTTCCCGAGCACCCAGCCAACCGGCCCAGCCGGCCCTCCGGCCCAGCCTGCGTGCTGCGTCGCCCCCGCGCCCTCTCTTTTTCCCCCGCCGCTGACATGCGAGGCCCGCATGTCAGCTTTATCCCCAACCTCCTCTCTCTCCCCCGCGCGCGGCCGACTCCCTCTGCCGTCCGCGCCCGTGACCCCGAGCCGGCCCCAGCTGCGCCTGTGCGGCCCGTCGCGATTGCGACGCGTGGCCCTTGGCGCGGACGCCCAATCCTCGCCGTCCGTGCCCTTCCAACCCTAACCTTCCTCCTATAAAACCACCGCCGATCCCCTTCTTCCCCAAGCTGCACCGCCCCTTTGGGGTTTTCCTTCCATCGATTCAAGAGGGTGAGGAGAGTGGGAGGAGCTCTAGGTGTTGAGGAAGAGGTTGGAGGAGCAGGAGTGGGACGAGGAGGAGCCGATCAACGCCCTCGCGCGCGCCGTCACCAACGCCATCGCCGCCGCTCGTGGGGACGCCAAGCCGGAGCCGGAGCGGAGCAGTTCGAGGGAGCACGAGCATCGCCGCGCCGCTGCACGACTGCCCGAGCTGCAGTGTTTGCCTTCTAGCCCTAGGTGAGCCGCCGCCGCTGACCTCCTTCGTCTTCTCTGTTTCCGGCAGCGCCGCGCGCGAGCTGCCGCCGGGCCAGCCTCCCTCTGGGCCCAGCCTTCGAGCTGTGGCTGATCTTGTGCAGGAGCCTAGCCGCCTAGGTAGCTTTGCAAACCGCCGTTGCCCAGCACCGCAGCCATGGCCGCCGCGGCCGAGCTCTGCTCGCCGCGCGCGCTCGCCGAGGCCGTGCCGCGGCCGTGGTGAACCACGTGCCCGCGCACACGCTCCTAGCCGCATCCCAGCAGTCGCTGGTGACGACGCGGTCGCAAGCAGAGGCCCTTTTGGCCGCGCGACCTCACCCCGTCGCGCCCGCCGCCGCTCGCCGGCCGTGCAGCCGCCCGCCTTCGTCGGGAGCTCACGCCGTGGGTCAAGCCCCGCCTTTTTCCTGCTGTTCGCGTTCGCCCGTGCGAAGCCAAGCCAGCCCGCCAGATCTAGGCCCTCGCCAAACCTTTTTCGGCCATCCTCGCCGGCGACCAGCACCGCTGGCCGCGCTCTGGTGCGCGTCCGCGTCGCCGCGGCCAAAGCCACACGGAGGACCACAACCGCACGACACTCGCACGCCGTAGAAGATCCCAGGCAGCCGCAAACTGATCCCGTGCACCCGGCTCTTGTGAACCACACACACGGCGCACCGTGGACCGCATCCATAGCGCCAGATCCAGCGCGCCCCGTTCGTGGGCCTATTTCCGCGCTTTAAGTTCCAGTTAACCTCCCTGAACTATCTTGGCCCAGTCGCTTTCGGCCCAATTCCAGCCGCGAACCCTTATCCTTTTCTTGTTCCCCACTGACAGCTTGGCCCCACCTGTCATTGACTCTGTTAGGCTGACATGTGGGCCCCACTGACCCGCTGACCCGCTGACCCCGCTGACCATTGACCGTTGACTGGTCAACGTTGACCAAGTCAACGTTGACGTCATCCGGGCCCACGATGACGTCAGCAAGGCCGGTCCACTGATGACGTCATGCTAACGTCAGCAGTGATGACGTGGCACACCCTGGTGCTGCCACGTGTCCTCGTCTGCTGTTTTCTTTTTCGGGAAATTATTTAATATTTCAGAAAATGATTTAAACTTCAAAATTAATAATAAATCAACCGTAGCTCAGAAAAATATGAAACCAGTTCTACTATTTTCTAAAATCATGATCTACGTGTTAGTGTAGAGTTTGGTGTTCCTTGGGTCTTCTTTTCTCGCTGTTTGGTGTTTCTTTGCTAGTAGCCGCGTCTCTATTTTATTTATCGCAACCCTAGGAGCCCGGAGGCCAGGAGGAGCCGGACTACTACGACTACAGCTTCAAGGAAGTTCAAGAATTTCCACAAAAAGCTTACTTAGCTGCTTGGGCCCAAACCGGTCAGACCGCTGATGGTGAAGGAGATGGTACTCTGAACTTGTGTGGCACAGGAGGGTGAATTGGCTTGTGTGAAGCATCTTTCCTGAATTTCAAACCCGTAACTCTTTCAATGATGAACATGATGAACGGGCTATAGGCGCAAATTTTCTGAGGACTCTCAGAAATAGACTTGATCTCATGCCAAATGAAATCAGCAACACTGAATGGAGGAGTTTCTTCACCAATCCTCAGATAAAACATCAAATTTCTCATATAAAGAGATATATCTGAGGTGTTCCCTTCTCTAGGTGTGAGTGTCTTTCTAAGCAATCTATACAGAATCCCATAGTAGGTGTAAAGACCACTCACCTTCCCCCAACTTCCATTTTGATCATGGGGATACATGAACTTAATCTCAGATGGTTCCATAACTCCCCTGTCATGTATCCGGACAGTGTCATCACTCTCATGTCCAACTCTAAGGATAGAAGCAAAATCAGAATAAGTGACATGATATCGCTGACCCTCTGTCATCCAATGCATGGCTCTCTCTCGCTGTCCATCATTCTGCTCATAATATCCAAAGAACACAGTCGCATAGAATTGAGCAATGACTTCCTTGTTCCAGTTATGCTTGAAGCCCATGAGATGCTTAATTCTCTTTTCCGAACACACTCTAATGATCTCATTGAACACCGGATTGTCATACTTGCTCATAGAAATCCCAATTTCTTCAAATATTTTTATCCCAAAACCTTTGACAAGTATCTTATTAGGTGAGACCAACTAAACATGCTTGAGCCCTTGTCTCATTTGTCACTATCACACACTTGTCATTTGTATTGCTTGCATGGGATGAATACCACTTGTTTGCTTTCATGTTATTTCCTGCTCATACACTTTAGACAAACAAGTTAAAAGACTAATCATGTTGTCATCCAAAATCACCAAAACATATAAGTGCCTAGATGCACTTTCAGAGTTGTCGTGTGTGTATTGGAGTACGTTGGTCCACCAGGTGGCCCATATTCTTGCTCAAAAGCTTTATCCACTCCTTGACCAAAAATACTGATCATTATTAATCGAAAGCTATTCAAGAATGCTGTATTGTGATTGGTCATTGTTTCTCCCAGAGCCTTGTATAACAAGCCAGAAAACCGCTCTCTTTCTTCATCTGTACTCATATCTGACTGTACAGGCAGCAAGACTCTTGGCAGTTCTGTTTTGAGAAAAGGTGCACCACTCCTGTTCTTGCCGAAAGATAGCAAGCACTTTTTAATGAACTGCTTTGCATCAGCTTTCACCATCTGTTGATGCTCTTCAGTCAGTTCTTCAAGAGTGACATCCAGCAATTCTTTTATCTCAGGCATCTTCAAAGCTTGAGTGTCCCACCGGGCGTGCCAAAAAGTGTGTTGACGCAAAATCGGCTTCTCACGCCAAGCACACAGCAAGCCGAATCAGCTGGCTTCACACGTGCCCGATCGTCTGAATCCTGTAAGCGTGCCAGTCAATTTTCCCTGAAACTGACAAAGGAAGAAAAAATGTTTAGATATAAAACCTGGAACATGCCGGATGATACCAGACAGTTCCATCTCTACGGCTTGCAAGGCCAATCTTGATCGGCATATAGCTATGAACAAGCTATCTGTCGGCAATGCAGGCGCTCACATGCATATTCGGCAGAGCGCATACTGCCGAACGCATGACGTCATCATGATGAAAGATCGGTATTTTAATTAAGCGACACGTTGTAGCATGTAACCATAACCGATTATCATAACGCGACGAAATAAATAAAAGGGTGAAAGCACGATCGTAAATCTCTAATAAACAAGAATGCATAGGTCTAAAAGCACTAGTCTACCGCATGTCTAGATACCCTCGAACCCGTCAGGCGTAGAATCAAACAAGTTAATCCACCGCATGATACGACTTGTTTAAAATCACGCCACCAACCAAGAATAGATCAATCCACCGCATGATATACTCTAAACGTGGAAGGCTAGAAGCATTCATTATTTAAAACAAAGTTACGAACACGTTTTCACTCATTGAGGGACTGCCGAATACGGCTAGATAGCCGATTCGGGTTCCATGAAGAAGGAACAAGCTTCGTCGATGTTGATAGACCTATCAGATCGATTTCGAGCTCTAATCCACCGGATGATTAGTTCTAAAACGACCCAAAAACCTGCATCTACCGCATGATACCCGGCTCTGTCAAGATCCATACAAAACCAACGAGTTTGAACCCGCGACACGTGGCAATCTAGATTGGTTTGAATTCGGCTATGTAAGGTAACATGGTCATGTCTTGCGATGAATCAAAACCGAACCTAACCAATCTAGACTGGGCAAAAAGAGTGTTATATGAATTAAACATAAAGTAAAACCCAAATAACACAAGGTAACTTAATGAATCTATTAGATCTTTGCCAAAATCTAATAGAGCCGATAACTCGCTTCAAGCTAAACCTTAGCCTACCGCATGACTCATGATTTAACAAAGAAGCCTTCTCATACCAAGCTTAAATCCACCGCATGATACTAAGCATGATACAAGGTTGTCGATACTTACGGAGGTCGACGGATCGATGATTCCCCTCGAAAGAAACTCGACGACACGACTAAAGGACTCGAAAAGGTGGCGCAAGGCCGGTTTGTTGTATGATTGTTCGATCCCTATTACAATCACCATGGGTTCATATTTATACCCTGGTTTTGACACGATTCCTACTCGATTACGATTACAAAACGTTTGTTTCCAAAGAAATACGTCTAAAATGCCGTATTCATCTTGTATTCTTCATCAGATCGGCATCTTCCTTACTTGATCCACGTCATCACGCGTTCCCGAATGCTTTCCATAGAGCAGCTCCTTGCCGAATCGGCGACGGACTCCCGACCGCAGAATGCCTTTGCCGAACGCCCTTGAAGACAAGCTTTCCTTTCCGAACGATATCTTTTACCAATCCCGGCCCACATGTCAGTCTCTTTCTGGTGCCAAATTTTGGTGTTAACACATGCCCCTTCAATTTCGGGATAAAAGATAATTTATCTCGGAATTGACTAGAAATCCGCAACTGGATTGAATCTTTTTAGCATCCACCCTCTCTGCTCGAATCTTCGGAACTTCGGCCAAATCCAAACCCTAGCATCATCAGCTCTTTCAAGCTTCAATCCTCAAATGGCGGACCAAGATCAAGTTCTCCGGGTAATTTTCACTCCTCTTCAAGCACATTCGGCATCATTTTTTGAATCACATCTTAAATTTTCCTTTCGCTTTTTTCTGTTCTTGGTAGGCTCTTGCGGCCGAACTTTTGATTCCCACCGAGGAGAAAGCACCCACTTATTTTCTTGGGCCCGTAGGAGATTCAGACCCCTCTGAGCTGATTGCTGCCGAATCTCAGCGAATTCCTTTTAAAGCTTCATTGACAAAGCCTCATGAATGGCAAGATGCCTTCAAGAACTGGCCTTTGCCCCCAATTGCTGGCTGGAGAAACTGGTACAAGAGGGTTTTTGATGATAAAAGCCCTCAAACCAAGAACTGGGACAAACTCTGCATTTCACATTGTTTAGAGCTATCTTTAGCCGAAACACCCAAGAATGAGAGTCTCCTCATTGCGGCTTGTCACTTTTGGTCTAATGGCGCAAATGCTTTCTTCTTCGGTCATAGACCGATGTCTCCCACCTTGGCCGATGCTTACATGATGACCGGCCTGAATATCACAGAATCTGTGCGCCCATACAAGTACAAGGGCTCTTCCAAGCAAACAGGAGTGAAGACAGGAGTTGGATATAAGAGATATATCCAGAATTATATGTCTGATGGCCCTCTGTCTGATGTTGAATACAGGGCCTTCCTGAACATGTGGTTATGTAGATTCATTTTTTGTGGCAAAGCCAATGAACCAACTCTGAATCACATTGTGATGGCCGAAGATTTGGCTGCTGGCACACTCATTCCACTTGGAAAATTTCTGCTGGGAAGTGTCTATCACATGCTCCATCAGACCACTCGTTTGATGCATGCCAATAAGAAAATCCCTTGCGTCAATGGTCCTTGGTGGTTCATTCAAATGTGGCTGCAACTGTACATGCACCAGATTGTTTCAGTTGATATCAACAGCCTGTCTTTCCCTTCAGTCAACTACAAGGAAGGAGAAGCTCAAAGCACCAAAGGCTGTCAAACTTATGGAGAAGCTGCTTCTACTGTGTCTGTCAACAAGAACATTGGTGAATTGTTTGAACTCTTCTTCAGGGGCTTTGCTCATCCTCTTTGGTTTCCATATTCAGACAATGATAATCTTACTCTCCCTTGTGAGTTTAGCTTTGATACTGGATGCACAGATGCACAATCCACGGCTATTTTCAATTCTTTCATTCGGCCCTGTATTCTGCCAGCCGAATTTTGTGGAGGAAGGCTGGTTCAGAGTACCTTTGAGTACTATTAGCCAAATATGATGGCTAGGCAATTAGGCTGTGGCCAAGTACCACCAAGATTATTTCTCCATGAATTCCTTAAGCCTAGGGAGGTTGTCACAGACTCCACTGAGACAAGAAGGATTTTTGACTACAGATGCTGCACATCCATCTATAGACCTGAACCTTTTGTGCCAATAACATCTGTTCATCCTTCTTTCACTGTCTGGTGGCAAGAATTTCATGATCACATCTTCAACATGCCAATCCATCCCTTCTGCCTTGAGTTGATGCCTGACTACCAGCCAAATTCAGAGGTAATGTTGTTCAAATCATCATTTGGCCCTGATAACAATTCTTCTTTTATTATAACTCTGTTATTTTGCAGGACATAGCACCTGCCCCTTTTGCCAGGACAATCCAGTATAATATTGCTGGTCCAACATCTGCTTTGGGGTATCAATCTCCTACCTTGGCCCAGCTGATGTCTAGACAAGCCATTCTCGACCCAATCATTACCAAGCCATCTTCTGCCAAGAGAAAAACTTCTTCTCTGCCTGCTTCTTCAGCTCCCAAGAAGAAAAGAACAACCAACAGAAGAATCATTCAGGTTATAACTCTTTTCCTTTAAATATAATGCTTCTTTATCATGCTCATCTCTGCTTTTATGATTTTAGGCTCGGACACAGCAAACAGTGGCCATTACAGATTCTGCCGATGCTCCATCAACTGGTAAAAATTTTGATATCTCATTTACTCTTTTGTAACATGGTCATGTCTTGCGATGAATCAAAACCGAACCTAACCAATCTAGACTGGGCAAAAGGGTGAAACATGATCATAAATTCGCAATAAACAAGGAATGCATAGGCCGAAAGCAGCACCCGTCAAGCATGATAACAAACAAGTTAATCCACCGCAAGATACGACTTGTTTGAGACCACGCCACGAATCAGATTAGATTAATCCACCGCATGATACAATCTAACCACGAAAAGCTAAAAGCATTCAGTGTTTAATACGAACCCACAACACAGTCACGAATTTACATTGAAACAAGAATGCATAGGCCGAAAGCAGCACCCGTCAAGCACGATAACAAACAAGTTAATCCACCGCATGATACAACTCGTTTGAGGCCACACCACCAATCAGATTAGATCAATCCACCGCATGATACAATCTAACCATGAAAAGCTAAAAGCATTCAATGTTTAAATACGAACCCACAACACAGTCGCAAATTTACATTGAAACAAGAATGCATAGGCCGAAAGCAGCACCCGTCAAGCATGATAACAAACAAATTAATCCACCGCATGATACGACTTGTTTAAGATCATACCACTAATCAGATTAGATCAATCCACCGCATGATACAATCTAACCATGAAAAGCTAAAAGCATTCAATGTTTAGTACAAACCCACAACACAGTCGCGAGTTTACATCGAAACAAGAATGCATAGGCCGAAAGCAGCACCCGTCAAGCATGATAACAAACAAATTAATCCACCGCATGATACGACTTGTTTAAGATCATACCACTAATCAGATTAGATCAATCCACCGCATGATACAATCTAACCATGAAAAGCTAAAAGCATTCAATGTTTAGTACGAACCCACAACACAGTCGCGAATTTACATTGAAACAAGAATGCATAGGCCGAAAGCAGCACCCGTCAAGCATGATAACAAACAAATTAATCCACCGCATGATACGACTTGTTTAAGATCATACCACTAATCAGATTAGATCAATCCACCGCATGATACAATCTAACCATGAAAAGCTAAAAGCATTCAATGTTTAGTACGAACCCACAACACAGTCGCGAATTTACATTGAAACAAGAATGCATAGGCCGAAAGCAGCACCCGTCAAGCATGATAACAAACAAGTTAATCCACCGCATGATACAACTCGTTTGAAGCCACACCACCAATCAGATTAGATCAATCCACCGCATGATACAATCTAACCATGAAAAGCTAAAAGCATTCAATGTTTAGTACAAACCCACAACACAGTCGCGAGTTTACATCGAAACAAGAATGCATAGGCCGAAAGCAGCACCCGTCAAGCATGATAACAAACAAATTAATCCACCGCATGATACGACTTGTTTGAGACCACACCACTAATCAGATTAGATCAATCCACCGCAGGTTCTTTGCCCCACACTATTTCTGCTGCAGCCACTTCTTCATCATTTTCGTATTCATCTTCTTGATCTACCCTTTCGAGGAACTGGTTGTAGATACTGGCTATATCATTGTGCTTAGCAAATCTAGCATCTTTCTTAAAGCCATATGCTTGATTGCTCATCAATGCTAATCTCTGTGACAGCTGGCCAAGATCATCAAATTCCATCCCGAATAGCTTATCCCGAATGGTAGGCAGCATACCAGCCACAGCCATTCCGGCCAACTGATCATCAGGTATGTTCAAGGAAAAGCACAGGCCTTTAGTTTCTCTAAATCTCCCGAGAAATTCTGTAGGTGTCTCGTTATTTCTTTGCCTCAAGCTGGTCAGATCAACCAACTTCTTCTCTGTACTACCGGTATAGTAATGAGCATGGAATTTCTGCTCTAGATCTTTCCACGTGCAAATTGACTGAGCAGGCAAAGAAGCAAACCATGCAAAAGCTGGACCTGTTAATGACAGAGGAAAGTATCTGATTCTAAAGGCCTCATCTGCCGAAGCTTCTCCAAGCTGCATCAAATATCGAGCTATATGTTCCACAGTACTTGTATCATCTTGTCCCGAGAATTTAGTAAACTCTGTGGGGATCTTGACTCGATTCGGCAATGACACTCTTTGGTACCACTCTGGAAACTCCTACGGGAGCGCCCTGGGAGTCAGTCAATCTCGTTTTATTGTTGTTCATCTTGAGTGTACTCTAGTGTTGAGTCATTTTCATGTGTGCAGCTCCTAATATAGATCTCGCTACTTTTAACCATTACCTGACCGCCACAATATCTGCCTTGTGAAATTTCAGAATCATGTCGATCAGAAGGTCCAACCGCCTGCTAGCACGCTTTGAAGAGGCTGAGCGAGAAGAGACAGCTATGACAGGAAGGGGCAGAGGCCGTGGCAGAGGCCAAGCACACGGGAGAGCACCCGCAGTTGGCAGAGGCAGGGGCCGAGGACGCACAACAGGAGCGCTCCAGCCCGAGGACAACGATGCAGGAGGTGAGAGGGAAGTCGAGATGGGAGAACAAGAGAGGGGACCTCAACAGAACCAGGTCGCAGGTGGGGACGCACCGCAGCCAGACGCAGTACCCCCGCCGCCGCCCAACTTGGCAGCAGTAATGACCACTCAGACTCAACTGATGCAGCAAATGGCGCAGACTAACGCTTAGATGATGCAAGCAATGCAGCAAATCCAAGGGAATCAGAACCACCGAACCGTCAGGGACACCGTGAGGAAGACCTACAAAGGAAGATTGAAAGGTTCATCAGGCTGAAAGCACCCACCTTCGACTACTCGGATGAGCCACTCGACGCGCACGACTGGCTGCGTACCATCGAGATGAAGCTGGACCTGACAGACTACACTGAAGAGGAATGTGTGGCCCTTGCGGCGCACCAGCTTGAAGGCGCAGCGAAGGCGTGGTGGGAGAGTTACTGTGACTCTCACGCGAACCCTGCTCAGATCACCTGGCTAGAGTTTTGTGAAGCATTCTAAGAGTACCACATCCCAGAGCAAGTGATGGTGCACAAAGCAATGGAGTTCAGGACAATGAACCAGGGCAGCATGTCCGTAGCTGAGTACGCTCAACACTTTGCCAAGATGTCAAGGTATGCCCTAGAAGACGTTGCTACTGAGAAGAAGAAGCAGTTTTAGTTTCAGCGTGGCTTACATAGAGGTCTGAGGACAGCACTTGCAGCAAGCTCACACAGGTCACTCCGAGAACTGATTGACAGGGCTATCGCAGTAGAGAAGGAGAGAGTGGGCCTCGAGGACACTTGGAGAGAGAAGAAGCGGAGGGCGGAACAGCTGCATAACCACAGACTGAGTCAGCGGCCGAGGAATGGCCAGAGCAACATGCCCAGGAGAGGCTTCCAGCAGGGGAGCAGC
>OAMR01000890.1:68698-81696 GCA_900205405.1 Echinochloa crus-galli
TTCCTCGTAAAGAAATATGAGGAAGAGCAAGCCCTCTGGAATTCTCGAGAAACGCCGATCCCACCGCCACCGACACCAAAGAAGAAGAACAAGAAAATGTGGCGGAAGAAGGTTGCATCATCCGAGTCGCCCACTCCGGGACCAGACAATGACAAAAGCAACTGAGAATAGGAGAAGTCTCGCTCGTGTTCTTGAAAGCTGAGCTCTCGCCGCGAGGAAAACCGGTATTTATCCCATATTTCCCTTCCAATTTTATTACTTCATTGCATTTGCTTGTTTCCCTTCCAAATAAAATGAACCACTAGAGTAAAATTCAAGAGAGAAAATTTTGCAAGCTTGGTTTAAATAAATGGTCACATGCTGAAATTTTACCTAGGGTGGTTGTAATTGGTAACTTTTATCATTTTCATCCCTTCTAGAACACCTCCATTTATTTACCATCACTACCAACCAGCACCAAACATGTCCACCCCACTAAAATGGCTGCATACTCACCAATTATCACAAAACATGGCAGCATCGGGGTGACTCCACTAAAACCAACTTTGGTCATGTCAAAAATGCATCTCACCTACCAAAAACCACCAAAATTTCCATGATCTAGTGCTGCACCCATCAAGGATTGTTGTGCTGGTGGGGGAGCATGAGTGGGCAGCACCCACATGGCCGTTCGGCCGAACCAGGCAGTTCGGCCGAACCAGGCCTGGTGCCCCCTCGCGCCTATAAATGCCTCCCCCCTTGCTTGCTAGCTCACACACACTCATTCTCTCAAAAAAAATCTGCTAGGAGCTCTCCCTCTCTCTCTCTCTCTCAAGTTCTTTGCTCTAGTGCTTGCTCAAGTTCTTCCCAAGTTCTTGCTCAAGTTTTGGTTCACCTGCATCATTAGAAAATCCCAAAAAAATATTTTACTTTTGTTGTGATCTTTGTGCTGAAAGTTTGGACGATTTTGTGGTGGTCACCGACACACACAAGAATGACTAACCTTTTGTGGTGGTTTTCATCCCCGCAAGAACAACTAACTATCTCGAACGACTGACTTGTTTTTCTTGTGCTAACCATATATATATTCAGTCGTTCGGGTAGTTGTCGTTGCACTAATCTTTTGCAGGAATCATGTCAAAGTTCATCACTGCACTCCATCGCTCCACCTGGCTTAGCCGCCACACGGACGATGCTGGGAGTTCCCCAGCTCCGTCCCGAGGCTCGAGCCGGATGGACACGGACGAGCACGAAGCAGCTGGCTCGGGATGGGGCCATGCCACGCCCCCAGTCAGGCAGCTCCTGAGCATTAACAACATCAACCTCAGGATAGAGCGGGAGCAGAACACCTTCAACGAGCTTCGGCTGAAGGACTATCCTCGCTTCACCGGGAGTCAAATGAAAAAATGACCCTTTTGAAGCAGAGTCCAAAAAAGTGGCGGCCACGGGACAGAGGCCGCTGAAGTGTTGTAAAACTATGGGCTCCGATAATCCTAGGTCTGGTCCTGAAGCCAAAATTTGCTTGAAACGAGCCCAAGCAGCTCCTAACGATTCTTCCTTTAATTGCTTAAAGTTGATGATTTCCGCTCAGAGACTGGCTACCTTAGAGACTGGGAAGAAATTCAGGCACAATTTCTCCTTAAGAACTTCCCAGCTCCCGTCCATAGTGCCGACAGATAGAGAGTACCATTTCTTTGCTCCTCCCGTCAATGAGAATGGGAATAGCTTCCATTTGAGTGTCTCTTGTTGGCACTCCTTACGGCCTACAGATAAATCCGCAAGCGGACGGATACTGATGTAGCTTTCACCTGGGAGTATTCCAAGGTATCGATTTCCACGGAGAACGAGAAGTGGACTGATTCTAAACTAAGTTGTCCAAGGATAGATGGAATGGAGTGAATGGAATGGATGAGGTGGATGACAACAACAAATAGAGAAGGGGAGTGATAGGAGGGTAGAGAAGGTACGAGTCTGATAAAGGTACTCTACTGATTGATTGAGCAGATCAGAGGATACAGATAGATACTTGCTTCGGGACAACGGAACCTATGACACGCAGAAAGGGATGAGAAGGGGTGTCACCAACTCCACACTAGGGAATCCTATGGACCGGAATTAACATGATGGGCTACGAAGACCGGAAGGGCTGTCACCACCTTACGGCTACCACCTCCGTTGCGACGGGAATAAACTAAGGCCACCGACTAGTCTAGGAACCACTCCTACACTAGCCAATAACTACTTATCTCCTATAGTAAGATAAGCACCCAGGCTAAGCAACCAGTATACAGTTATACCAATCAACTAAGCATTGAACGAAGAACCAGCAAGCATATAAAAGTAAGAACTGAATGCTCAATACTGGTTTCCAACTACCGTCAAACTATCAAGAGAATCATGAGTCACTTTTGAGAAAAGTACGACCCCGTGTTGTACCTCCTTAGAGGCAACTCAACCGACACTCCGGCTCCTCTCCGGGACGCACACCTCTCCTCTCTCCCTATTCTACTGATACAAGTGGGGAACTTGGCAACGCTCATTCTACTCTTGTGTTGTGTGTCTTTGCAGGTGAAGGAGGGCTTTATTTATAGTGGAACCAAGGCGGTGGAGCTGGAGCAGGCGCCAAGGAAGCTCATGGTGGTGCCCGGCTCGTTCTGCCGAATATGCCGGTTCGGCCGAACCGAGCAATTCGGCCGAAGTGCCATGTGGCACCGCCTTGGTGGTAAGGCGGCTCGGGGTCGGTCCATCGTCTTGGGGCGGTTCGGCCGAACCAATCTGTTCGGCTGAACTGAGGTTTTGGCCCAGCAGCGCTCCCCTGCACTGCCTTTCCCTCCTGGACCTTCTGGGTTGCTTTATCTTGATGAGCTTCGTGTAGTTTTGGGCCCAGAGGTGACGTGGAAGTGGTCCACGTGTCATGCCCGGTTACTGCTTGGTTGTCGATGACATGGACGGCCTCCGGCTGTGCTTTTCGTTGTGTATGGCTAAGGGGGTAACCGGCCGAACGTGTCGTTTGGCCGAACATGTACACCGGTGCTGGGACGTCCGGAGCAGGAGGCTCCGGGCAACACCAGGAACCGAAATACTTCGCCTCAGGACGCTGGGACTACGGCCAGGACACGAACTCTGAGTGGTCCGGGAGTCGGTATGCAGGGGGGTACGACCATACCTCCCAGCCATACTACCCTGGATACTCGCAGTCCGCGCGATTCGACTTTGATCGGGAGTTGTCCTACATCTCCGACCGAGTCGATGTCATCGATGACCGCATCCGAGAGATCCAAGACACTCTAGCCCGCCATTCTCAGTACCACCAAGAGAGTAGTGGGATGGTAGCGTCCATGCAGCACGACGTCCACGAGCAGGCGGACCAGTTGAGCCAGTACCTGTCAAGATTTCATCCCTACCAGTGAGAAGTCCAAGCTTGGGGGAGGACCCCCATCCAGGTATGTTCCGATTCTCCCAGCACTTTGACTGTCTCTTATACACATCTAGATGTGTATAAGAGACAGGGACTCGCAGTATAGTCAACAAATATGATAACAGAGACACAAATGCTGAAAATAAATGCTTTATTAATGAGAGAGTTTACATCAGAGTTGCTTCATAAATAAACTAACCAATACGCTGTAAGACTATAACTCTCAAACTAAGGAAGCCGTGATCCCACAGGGACTCTGACTGGGAGAACACGCTCAGAAGAACGGCAGATCCTCCGGAAACTCAGCAGCAGACTCACGCTCAGCCCAACCTGTTACCCATCCGGGATTTTGTTGAATTTAAGCAAGTGTAAGTAACAGAATTACTTAGCAAGTATAGCACGGGGTATGAGGCCAAAAAGGTTTGACTCGGTTTGACTACATTAGCATTTTTAGTTGTTTAACTTCATCCAATTTACTACAGGTGAAAAGGACTCCCTGTTGTACCCCAATTAAATAGTGTAAGTATCATTAAACATAAATAATAGTAACCATCAAGTTCTATTAAAAAAGGAACGCCAGGCCGCTCATGACCTTGAGCAAGGCTATCATGATAGATTGTACACTCTGCAGAGGTTTCACCCTTTACCAAATCTGTCACACCCGGATTTACATAGAAACCCGAATGCTACTATATGTGTGCCCAGGAAGTCCTTAGAACACATATAGTCAACAAATATGATAACAGAGACACAAATGCTGAAAATAAATGCTTTATTAATGAGAGAGTTTACATCAGAGTTGCTTCATAAATAAACTAACCAATACAGCGGAAGACTAATAACAACTCTCTCTAAACAAGGCCGAACTCCACAGGGACTCTGACTGGGAGAACACACTCAGAAGAACGGCAGATCCTCCGGAAACTCAGCAGCAGACTCATGCACAGCCCAATCTGTTACCCATCCGGGATTTTGCAGCAAAATGACATAAATAAAGCAAGTGTAAGTAACAGAGTTACTTAGCAAGTATAGCACGGGGTATGAGGCCAAAAGGTTTGACTCGGTTTGAATGCATTAGCATTTTTAGTTGATTCATTTTAACTGCATCCAATTTACTACAAGTGAAAAGGACTCCCAGTTGTAACCCAATTATATAGTGTAAGTCATTAAACAACAATAATAACCATCAAGTTCTATTCGAAAAGGAACGCCAGGCCGCTCATGACCTTGAGCAAGGCTATCATGATAGATTGTACACTCTGCAGAGGTTTCACCCTTTACCCACCAGTCGCGTAAAAGTTCAAAGGAACTTTGCACCCAACCACGCACATCAACACTACCGAGGTGTGACGGCATAGGGACGCTACGAGGCTTTTCACAAGACACCCTAACAAGACAGTGGCCGCTTATGGTACAGCACAGGCAGCATGGCCCAGGCACCGAGAATGACGTACGCCTATGGAGTCTCACCATAGGGGGGTCAATGGCATCCAATGCGCAACAAAACATACCAACAACATAAATAAAAGCGCAACGTGTGGAGTTCTCAATCTCTGAGACTCCCACACGGGACTGTGCCTCACGGGGACATAGCCGACGGATCATCAACCATACTGTCACCTATGGCTTCCCACCACGCCGCTGGCCCGTCGGTAACTACTGTCAAGCTAGAGCTGTACAAGCTACTTGTCCAAGACCAGAGCCATTATAGTTTGGCGCGGTGGCAACAGGCTCCTGGGTTTCCGCTTTAAGAAACGGTCCTTACGGAGAGACACTAGGGTCTGGCACGCAGCTGACGCCCTAGTTCCCTTAACCATGTTGCTAAAAAGCATATTTTGTCATTAAGTATTCTATTAGAAACAGTACATCAAACAGAGAAAACAGTACACAAAAGGGTTTTAGATCTATTCTACGCTTCACTACGAACACATGAGTGCGAAAATCACACTAATCGGAGCTAAAACGAGAAAGTTATGAGGTTTTGAACTTTCAGGGACTAATCTGTAAGAAAACGAGGACCTATACGTAATTATGCGTATAAACCGAAGGGCTAACGCGCTAATTGGTGTTCTTTGGGTCGCTGATCTGAGCCGTGCATTCCGGATCGGATGGTTGGGGTGAATCGGGGGGAGATTTGGTCGCCGGCGGCGATAGGGGCACGACGGCGCCGCTCGGGCCGCGGCGGCGCTTCGCCGGCGAAGCTCGAAATCGAGCTACAGGCCTCGGTTTTAGGCGCGGAAGGGACCCACGGGACCAGGGCGGCATGGCGAGTATTACTGGGGGGGTTCAAGTCGACGGGGAAGGTGGTGTGGGGGTGTGCGGCGGCGGCCGGCGGGCGGCCGTCTCTGGCGAGGTGGGGATGCACAAGACAGGGCGAAAGAGGAGGGGAAAAACGGCTCTGGAGTTGGCTCACCTTCGCGCGGACCTCCTGGTTGGGTCCAATTGGTGCGTGGCAGTGTCGAGGGTGGAGTTCGACAGCGCGGCGGCGGATCTTGAATGGCGGCGGCGCTGTGAGGCGAGAGGGAGGCACTGGGGCTCTCGAGTGGAGTTGTGTGGTGGCTGGGCGCTGCGGAGGGCGGCTTTTATAGCCCGAGGGGGAAGGGGAGGGCTTGGCGTCCAAGCCACGCCGGATCGGGCGGCGGCCGGAGGCGGCGCTGTCTTTCCTTGCGCGGGGAGATGGCCTTCCATCTGGAGCAGCGCGATTAAGGAAGGAGGTGGGGCGAGGAACCTTCCACGATGCTTTGGCATGGCCCACAGGGGCACGGGGAACCCGGCTGGCGGCACCTTCCTTCTGCTCGCCATGGAAGCAAGAAAGGAAATGTGGAGAGGCGGGGAAGAAGGAGCTGACAGCTGGGGCCCAGCTGTCGGCCAGAGAGAGAGAGGGAGGCGGGCGTGGGCTGGCTTGGCGCGCTGGGCCGGCTCCGCTGGGGCGGCCCAAGAGTGGAGCGAGCGCGGGGGTTGGCGAGCGGGTTTGCTGGGCCGAAAGCCGGGCTCGGCCCAAGACAGACGGGAACGTGGGCCGGTGTGGACGGGAGCTGGCGGCTGGGCCGCAACGCGGGAGAGGAGGGAGGAAGCAGGCCAGCTCGGTGGCGCGCGGGGTGGAAAGTTGGGCTGGCCGACTGGATTGGGCCCAAGGGAAAGAAGAGAGGGAGCTGGGCTGGCGGGGGAGAATTAGAAGAGGGAGCAAGAGTGGACTGAGGAAAAGTTCAGGGAGGGAAAACGAACTCGGGCTGGAACAACTTTTCTACAGCTCAAAACAAAGCGGTTCAAATGCGAATTTAAATTAGATTTAAATTCTCGTTTGAACCACAAGCAATACAAAAACAAATGCAGCAGCATGAATGCAACAAAAATGTTTCTATATCTTATATTTGATTTTAATTTCCAGAAAATATTTATTTAACCTATATTAAACATGAACATGATAATAAATAATTAATTAATTACTAAAAATTTTAAATATGCTATTTTTGGGTGTTACAATTTCCCTTTCCCTTCATGATTAGTTTGAATTTAAAAAAATGAAAATACCAAAAATATTTCCCTTGAATAAAGTAACTCCCGACTATGCATGGAATGAAACATATGCCTCTCACCTTGGAAACGATGAATAGTTGCTCTGTCATTAATTTTACAAGAACTTTGTTGCAACTAGTTGCTTAATAATGCTTGAGTTATTTGGCATGAGTAATAATGAACCTGAAAACCTTATGGGAGCACATGCTTTATTCCAAGTCTAAGTTGTTGTGGGGATTGATATAGTGAGAATTTGGTTGAATTCTATTTCTGCTCTTAGTACGGGGAAAATCTCGGAGATTTATGCTTTCAAAATGAAACAAGTTCCTCATTGGTCAAAATACCTACCAGAGCCATATGATAAGCTTATTTGAAAATTTTTACTCATATGTTGCTTGTCATCTTAGTGAGCTTTGTCAAATTGTTGTGACCTTTGAGTAAAGCGTTCATATTCTTAGGGATCGAGATCCACGTACATGTCACACCCGGGTTTATACAGAAACCCAAATGCTGCTATATGCGTGCCCAGGATGTCCACAAAACACATATAGCTAACAAATATGATAAACAGAGTACATATGCTCGAAATAAAATAATTTAAATCAGAGTTAGCACATACACAGCGGAAGTCTAATCTTCAACTCCAAGGTGAGGCCGCAGTCCACAGGGACACCGACTGGTTGACCACAGCTCAGAAGTACTCCATCTGTTACCCTCCCGGATTGTTGAATAATAGCAAGTGTAAGTAAATGTCTTACTTAGCAAGTATAGCACGGGGTATGAAGGCTCATAAATATCATCTTCTAATCAAAAAGGATCCATGCCGCTCGTGACCCTGAGCAAGGCTATCATGATAGATTTACACTCTGCAGAGGTTTCACCCTTTACCCACCAGTCGCGTAAAAGTTCAAACGAACTTTAAACCCAACCATGCGGAGGTGGCCAAACCTCTTAAACCACACTACCGAGGTGTGATCGCATAGGGACGCTACGAGGCTTTTCACATGACACCCTAACAAGACAATAGCCGTTGCAGTAATACAAGGTGGTGAGACCTTAGGCACCGAGATTGACTTACTCTCAGGGCGCTCCCGTAAGAGGGTCAATGGCATCCAGAGCGGGGGCACGCAGGCCAGCAAGTAAATAAAAGAGCAACGTGTGGGGCTACCACACGGGACTTGGTCTAACGAGACCTAGCCGAAAGGGGCTACCCCGTGCTTTGCCTCCCACAACGCCGTAGGCCCGTCGGTAACCACTGTCAAGCTAGAGACGTACAAGCTACTTGTCCAAGACCAGAGCCATTATAGTTCTGGCGGTGGCGACAGGCTCCTGGGTTTCCGCTTTAAGAAACGGTCCTTACAGAGAGATACTAGGGTCTGGCACGCAGCTGATGCCCTAGTTCCCTTAACCATGTTGCTAAAAAGCATATTTTAACATTAAAGTTGAAGTGAACCATTATATCAAGATTAACAGTAATAACAAAGGTGACAGTAGCTGCGCATAGCAAGAGTATACCCATGTGCATAAACCCAAGGTAACAAGGAATAGGATAAACAAATTCTAGGTACAACCTTAATGGTACATCAAATTAGACACATGCATGTATGAAATAATGATTGAAAGGGTGAATGGGTAGCATGGAGTGTCCGTGCTATAACTTGCCTCAAATCCGTTATATACACTTATAGTCTTCAGGTCTTGATCTTCAATTCTTCTCCTTGAATCCTTCGATGACGTTTCTCTACTCGTGGCAATCATCGGCACAATCATACAAGCAAACAATATACACTAAGAACAGTACACCAATCAAAGGAAAAGCTTTAAAAGAACGCACTAAAGGATAGGGTTTGGTTTGATGGTCACGTGAGCGCAAGAATCGCTGAAAACGGAGCTACGGTTGAAAAGATACGACTATCGGAAGATTTACATTTAATGAAAGACTATGGGCTTCATTCATTTTATTTTAATTAAAACCATATATGTTGATATTAATCAATATTAATGATTATTTATGAAAACTTGAATTGTACCTCTAATTTGCTTTTAAATTGAAAAAGGTAGTTAAATAAACATTAATCAAATTAATTTTACTTTACAAGAACCGGGATTAAACTTAATTATTTTTTTATTCAGAAATAAATTGAATAATTTATTAATTAATTTTAACATTTAATATATATAAAAAAGCCGAGTATAAACCTTAATTGGATTTTTAGTTAGAAAACACATTTAAATAATCTTTAGTCAAATTAATATTAAATAAAATTTAGAAACAAATTAGATGTCAATTAACATTGCTAACGAGTAGTTTATGTCATTATGAATCTAACGCAACGAGAACGGGTTAAATCGGAGTTAAAACGTGGATTCTATGGGCTAAACAAGATTTTAGGGACTTAAACGCGATTAACCATATACTTCAGGGGCTTGCTGGTAAGATTCGCGAGACTCAGTGAACAGTGCTAGCAAAATCAGCAAAGGTTGGGGTTAGATCTGCAAAAGCTGCTCGGGTTAGGTTTAGGTGTGGAAACGGAATAATTGCAGGGGGTTTTCTGCAAGTTACGCAGGAGACAGGAATAGATCTAGGGATTTACAGGGTTCTCTAGGGGGCTAAACACAAAAGAGGGGGGTTGTCTTCATCCTCTGTCCATGGCGCACGGCGGGGCTCTGGCGCATGGCTCGCCGGAGATTGGGTGGGCGAGGGCGGCGGCGAGGTAGCTCGTGAGAGAGGGGAGACAGAGGGGAACTCGTCGATGTGCTCACCGGCGGCGTGGACGCGTCGGAGCGGCTTGAATCGCGCCGGCGGCGGAAGCAGAGGCCAGCGGCGACGGCTTCTCGCGGGGAAGGCGCTCCGGCGGAAGTCCGGCGACGGGACCGGCTGGGGAGCTCCGTCCCGACGAGGAGGTGCTCGTGGTAGCCTCAGACCGACCCAGCGACCAACGGAGGCGGCGGACCGGCGACAATGGCGGCGGTGGTGCTCGGAGGAGCAATGGCGGCGGCGGCGGCTTTCTGAGCAGAGAGGGGAGGGCGGCGGTGGTGATGTGGTGCTGAGCGGCGGCGGTCGGCGGCTTAAGTAGGGCCAAGGGAGGTGCGAGAGGAGCTCGGGTGCCGAGGCGTCACAAACACCAAGGATGACCTCCGCGGCGAACAGTGCCCGGCGGCGTAGGGAGGCTGGCGAACGGGCCGCGTCGGGCCGAATTGGCTGGATTGCGGGGCTTGGAGCGGCTCGCTGGGTTGGTGAAGTAGGCCGGGCGCGGAGCGATGGGCTGGGCCGAGGCGGGGGAAGCTGGGCCGGCAGGGGCGGAGCGCGTGGTGGGCTGGCAGGCTGCAGCGCTGGGCTGGCGAAGGGAGTTGGGCCGGCGGGAGAGGGAGGGCTGGACTGGCGCGGTGAGCTGGGCCGGGAGCGGCTGGCTGGTTGGGCCGTCTCGGCGGGATTAGGCCCAAGCGGGACGGGCTGGCCGGGCTGGGTGTTGGGCTGGGTAGCGGGAAAGAAAGAGCAGGGTGAAAAGCTGGCCGGGGGAGAAAGATCAGGGGGCGGAAGCGAACCTTAGCCAAAACAACTTATCCAGGACTCAAAAAAACACAGTTCAAATGCGAATTTAAATTAGATTTAAATTCTTATTTGAACTACACTCATGCAAAACTTTATGCAGCCAGCATGAATGCAACAATTGCAACATTAAACCTATATTGTTTTAATTTAATTTAGAAAATTGAATTTTCCTATATAAATTCCCTGTTAATTATAATAAATCTTGGAAAATTTTAGAAAATTGAGAAAATTAATGTATTAATTACGTTAAATATTCACATCCCAAAATTAGAAAATTTTGGGGTGTGACAACACACCACCTCTCACTTGCAATTCCTACACTGGGAGTTAGCAACCATTTTCCATCATTCATCCACAAAAATAAAATGCTCCATGTTCTATGATTTTCCTCTCGAAAAATTCTTAATAGAGACATGGGCTATGCAAAAAGAAAAGCATGCCAAAGAAGCATGGCAAAAATAAAAGAAAAAGAAAAGCATGCCAAAGAGCATGGCAAAAAGAAAGAAAAAAAAGCATGCCAAGTGGCATGGCAAAAATATGAGAATAAAATATAGCCCATGTTCTTGAAAAATAAATCAAGGAGAGGGAAGTTCATCAAAGGAGTTTCAACATATCCCATTCCACCATATTCCACTCCATCCATCCCACACACTTGCACTTCTCGATCTTAAGATGTGTTTTGTTTCCTCAGAGATCCGCTCTTTGACTTAGCAAAATATAAGATGCATGCATGCCTTCATCCTTTGTCCCTAAGCCACACAAAAAGCCAAATTAGATGTTAGGATGAAAAAGAAGGCACAAGCCGTTGGTGAGGATTCAAATACACTTGAGCGATCGAGTGTGCCAATGAGGAACTATTTTTAGTTTTCAAAACTTGTGAAAAAACTCCGAGATGGGATCCTGAAAAGAGTAGAGTGGAATAAAACTGAGTTTAAACGGTTCATCCTTTCAACCGCCCAAGATAAGGAGATTGTTATAAGCCCCATAGGTAAAAAGATGAACTAAAACTTTGCCTATGATTCAAGTATTTTTGAGTACTAGTTGTATATAAAGTTACCTGCAAAAGAAATGATATTGTAGCAACTCCTGATCCACCGAGCCTAAGTTTATATCTTTGCTCGAGGACGAGAAAAGAGCTAAGCTTGGGGGAGCTTGTTGGCGGTCGTTACAACCCCAATCCGACCACCAATAATCCGGAATAAATGAGGTTATATGCAATATTCCATGTACTTAGGTTTTATTTCTAATAAAGTTCCACGAGTTTTGGTGAGTGTCACTTGTGCAGGTACAACTACGACAAATAGGGTACAATGTTTACAAATACGTGCTATATTGGTCGGAAATGACAGAAACGGCCGAACATGTCGTTCGGCCGGTTACTCCCCTTAGCCGTACGGGCCGGCGGGAGCCGTCCATGTTAGCGATAACTCAATGATGACATCAAATGACAAGTGGACGACCACCAACTCATCCCGAAGCACCGACACATCATCCTGGGCCCACACGAGATAAATCCAAGCAACAGAGGCCGGCCCAGGAGGGACCCAGAGCAGAAGGCGGTGTAGGGGGCGGGCCTGGGCTCCCAGCCCAGTTCCGCCGAACTGGGGGTTCGCCCGAACCACCTCCAGTTGCCCAACCGCCTCCAGATGATGCATCTTGGCCGTTGGTGGCTGAGGCGATGGATCCTCCATTCGGCCGAACAGGAGGGTTCGGCCGAACCGCCTCCCTCGGCCGAAACGGCCGCCAACCACCTCAGCTGCCTCCCTTGGCCGTTACCCTACCTGAACCAACCCTGGAGCACTATAAATACGGTGCCACACTTCACTTGTAACACACACCACTCAAGCCAAGGAGCTCTTCCACTTCATTTCTTTCTAGTAGAGTTAGGATAGTTTAGTTGGGAGTTAGAGTCGAGTCGAGCTGTGCCTCGGAGGTTCCAGAGTCATCTTCAGAAGCTCTGGTATTAGCTCTTGTATCTTTTACTTTATCTTTTGTATGACATTCAAGTTATCAATATAATTATCTGCTTTATTCTACTTGTGCCTTATATAGTTGCTTCTACTTTAGTCTAGTGTCACACCCGGATTTTCACAGAAACCCGAATGCTACTATATGTGTGCCCAGGAAGTCCATAGAACACATATAGTTAACAAATATGATAAACAGAGTACATATGCTCGAATAAAATGGTTTTACATTAGAGTTTCACTCTAATAACTAAATAAAACAGCGGAATGTCCATGGTCGGTTTGGATGGGGTAACGGCCAAGCAAGCCAGGGGGGTACCCCCTGATCCCTCGGGCGAAGGAGGACGGCTGGAGGCCCAGGCCTGCCCCCAGCACCGCCTCTGCTCCGTGGACCCCCTGGGCCGGCCTCTGCTGATGTGGAACGTGTTCTGTGGGCCCAGAAGTGATCTCGCGTGGGTCCGGTTGAGTTGGCGGTCGTCCACTTGTCATTTGCTGATGTTGCTTGGTACTCGTTGACGTGGACGACTCCCGGTGGCGTGTACGGCTAAGGAGGGTAACCGGCCGA
>OAMR01000890.1:226484-240611 GCA_900205405.1 Echinochloa crus-galli
GAGGAACCGACCTACCCACCGACCCATGTTGTGATACATGACATCTAGACCTTTACAATCCATCTATAGAGTAGAAGTCGTGTGGTTGTATCTTTTAGAGCACCATTAGTTTCAATTTATTTCCCAATTCAATTTCCCTTTGCTCAAATCATTTTTTAGGAGGTGCTCTAATTATTTCCCTTCCAACACATTTTGTTTCCAACCTTAGCTTGATGAATAAATAAAATCAGTGTTGAATGCAGAAAGAATAAAATTGTTGCTCCGGTTGGTGCATTTGAGCCAACCGGAGATTGCCCTGTTTAACGAAAAGATACATGAGTACAGGCATGACACAGTGGAGGAACAGGACGAGAACGAGCAGGCCGACCAGCTAACTCAGTACCTTTCAAGGTTGAATCCCTACCAGTGAAGAGTCGCCATCAGGTAAGTTCCGAATTACTCAGCACTTTGGTCATTCAATTGAAAATACTTCCCTTGAATAAAATTAACTCCCAACCATGCATGGAATGAAACATATGCCTCTCACTTTGGAAATGATGAATAGTTGCTCTGTCATTAATTTTGTGAGTACTTTGTTGCAACTAGTTACTTGACTATGCTTGAGTTATTTGGCATGAGTAGAAATGAACCTGAAAACCTTGTGGGAGCATTGGCCTTATTCCAAGTCTAGGTTGTTGTGGGTATTGATATAGTGAGACTTTGGTTGAATTCTATTTCTACTCTTAGTATGGTGAAAATCTCGGATGTTTATGCTTTCAAAAATAAAAAAAATTCCTCATTGGTTAAAAATTCCTACCAGAGCCATATGATAGGATTAGTTCTAAACTTTCTACCATATGCTGCTTGTCATCTTAGTGAGCCTTGTCAAATTGTTGTGACCTTTGTGAGGAACCTTTCATGCTCTCAAGATCGAGATTCACATACACTCCACCTCTCACTTGCAATTCCTACACTGGGAGTTAGCAAAACCATGCCATCATCCATCCCACAAAATAAACTCCATGTTCTTTGATTCCCTCTCCAAAGGGTCCTTCTACTCCAAGAGTTTGACATTGAAATACATGGGCTATGCAAAGAAAAAAAAGCATGCCAAGTGGCATGGCAAAAATATGAGAAAAAGAAAAGCATGCCAAAAAGCCAAGGCAAAAAAAATGAAGAACAAAAGATAGCTCATGCTCTCAAAAAATAAATAAATAAAGGGGAGGAAGAATCATTCCATGAAGTTCCACCAAATTCCACTCCACATATTCCACTCTGCATATTCCACACACTTGCACCTTGTCGATCTAAGAGTGTGAATTGATTCTCCTAAGGTCCGGTTTTTGACTTAGCAAAATATAAGATGCTTGTATGCCTTCATTCTTTGTCCCTGAGCTACACAAAAAGCCAAATTAGATGTTAGTAGGATGAAAATAAGGCAAAGCCTTTGGTGAGGATTCAAATACACTTGAGCGATTGAGTGAACCAATGAGGAGCTACTTTTCTTTCACAAAAGGGTGAAAACTCCGAGATAGGATCCTGAAAAGAGTAGAGTGGAATAAAACTAAGTTAAACTATTCATCCTTTCAACCGCCTAAGATAAGGAGATTGCTATAAGCCCCATAGGTAAAATGGTGAATTAATACCTTGCTAATAATTCAAGTAAATTTGAGTACTAGTTGTTTATAAAGTTACCTGCAAGAGAAATGACATTGTAGCAACTCCTGATCCACCGAGCCTAAGTCTTTTTCTTTGCTCGAGGACGAGCAAAGAGCTAGGCTTGGGGGAGCTTGTTGGCGGTCGTTACAACCCAATTTCGACCACCGATACTCGGGAATAAATGAGGCTTTATGTAACATTCTATGTACTTAGGTTTTATTTCTAATGCAGTTCCACGAGTTTTGGTGAGTGTCGCTTGTGCAGGTACGATAACGAGAAATACGTGCTATAGGGGTCGGAAATGACCGATTCGGCCGAACGACACGTTCGGTCGGTTACCCCCCTTAGCCGCACAAGCCACCGGGAGCCGTCCACGTCACCGATGACTAAGCGGACATGATGTGCGACACGTGGAGGACCGCCAACACAACTCGAAGCACCGACACGTCATCTCTGGGCTCAAACAACATGATCCACATCAGCAGAAGACAGCCCAGGAGGGTCCAGGAACAGAGGCGGTGCCGGGGGGTCGGCCCGGGCTTCCAGCCCAGTTCAGCCGAAGGGCCAAGTTTGGCCGAACCGACCCCAGGATGGCAACCGCCTCCCAAGGCTACATCCTGGACCTTGGTGGCCAGGTTGGTTGATCCTACGTTCGGCCGAACCCCCTGGTTCGGCCGAACCGCCATCCCTCGCCCGAATCTAGGAGGGAGATGCCCTGGAGTGTTGGCGGTTACCCAACCTCCAAACCAACCCCTGGAGCTATAAATAGGACAGCACACTTCACTTGTACACACAACTCAAGAGGAGGAGAAGAGTAGGCGTCGCTAGGTTCCGCCACTCATATTAGTAGAAATAGGGAGAGAGGAGAGGTGAGCATCCCGGAGAGGAGCCGGAGTGTCGGCCCCTCTTCCCGCTGTACCTCTACGGATGCGGCTCCACTTCGAGTGACATCTGGGTCATGTCTGGTAACTCTTGTATCTCTCTCTGATTAATTGAGCACTTAGTTCTTACATTCATTTACTTGTTTCGTTCTTCGTTCAGTGCTTAGTTGATTGGTATAACTGTATACTGGTTGCTTAGCCTGGGTGCTTATCTTACTATGGGAGATAAGTAGTTATTGACTAGTGTAGGAGTGGTTCCTAGACTTGCCAGTAACCTTAGATTCCGCCTGTCGCAACGGAGGTGGTAGCCGTAAGGTGGTGACAGCCCTTACGGTCTTTGTAGTCCACCATGTTAGTTCCGGTGTCTTAGGACCCAAGGTTTAGGGTAGTCGGCACCCCTTCTCATCCCTTTCTGTGTGTCGGAGGCTCTGTAGTCCCAAAGCAAGTATCTATCTGTATCCTCTGAACTGCTCAGTTAATCGGTAGAATACCCTTACTAGACCTGTACCCTCTCTACCCTCTTACCTCTTATCTTCTCTCCTTGTTGTCGTCATCCAACTCACCCAGTCCATTTATCCACTCCATTTATCTTGGACAACTTAGTTTAGGATTAGTACACTTCTCGTTCCCCGTGGAAATCGATACCTTGGAATACTCCCGGGTGAAAGCTACATCGGTATCCGTCCGCTTACGGATTTATCTGTAGGCCGTAAGGAGTGCCAACAGCGCGTTCCAAGAGAACCAGGCCAAGTCCCTCGCACGCTCGGGGGCTGGGCACCGCACTATGACTCAGCGCATTCCAAGAGAACCAGGCCAAGTCCCTCGCACGCTCGGGGGCTGGGCGCCGCACTACGACTCGGCGCGTTCCAAAGAGAACCAGGCCAAGTCCCTCGCATGCTCGGGGGCTGGGCGCTGGGTAGTTTTTCGGTACGTCTATACGACCTCTACTGAACCACTCAAGTGGTCGGACACAGTTCACCACCGCCAGAACGACCATGTTCGTATTCTATACTTCGCGAATCGCGAAATTTACAAAGGAAAAGTACATTTGGCCAAAGGCCATTCAAGGATACAAAGATATGAGCCACTCATTACAGGGTCTTAGACCACTTCAGTTAGGTGTTCAACACACAATCGCCGGAACCAGTCTCCACAGCTTTCTCGACGATTTTCTTGTGGCATCACACCAACTGAAGAACTCCGTGGCTACATTGTTGATGGAGGGCAAGGACTAGACACCACCTCCGACGGTGCCCAGGCTCGGACCGCGCCACTCGTCCTCGATGGGGCCACGAAATCAGCCATCAACTCGGCGTCATTCGATAGCTTCTCGACAAAGAGTACACTTACCACAGCCTCCTCGCCCGGACCCACCAAGAAATAGGCACATCCCCTGCCTATGAGAAGCGCGATGTCCGGCTCCATTCCCGCAGCATTTGCACCACTCTTCGACGATTTTCTTCTGGTATCAATGGTGAACACCAAGGCATGTACCTTGGCCCGCTCTATCCTTACTCGCAATCCTCCCAGGAAGAAGGATCCTCATAATCCACATGGTGATGGCTATTGTCTCCAAATACTCTGCGGTGGTGAACAACGCGGGTGCGTCTATTTATTGGTGCCCCCGGGTCATGGATCTGTTGGCCATTGAGCCATTAATGCCTAGGAACGGATACGCATGCGTTTCGCCTTTTCCTTGTGCAGGTGGCTGTTGGCACTTCTTACGATCCAATATCTGAATTGGGGAATCCCGATACTGGATGTAAGGAGTGTTCAGTGGTTTTCCTTATGGCTTAGTAAAATATAGAAATATTCTGCAAGCGCACAGAATCACCGCTGTAGCACTTCACCTGGGAGTATCCCGAGGTATCGTAATTTATATTTCCGCAGGGAAGCTTTGGCAAGACTACTAGTGAACAGATATTCGAGACTATCAGAGAAGGGTACACGACTAAACCAGATGGGGGATAAACGGTATTGGATGGAGTGGATATACCGTGACACACACAGCTCAAGAAGCTTGGATAGATGAGTGAAGGAATAGACAGCTGGGAGGACAACGAGAAGAGATCAAGGATTCCTGGGTACTCTATCTACCTAAGCCAAGTGGTTAGAGATACAGTGGCTAAAGAGCCAGTACTAGTAGGTCTGGGATAAGTCTATTGTCTTCATTGGGGACTACAGGGCATCCGACACGCAGAACCTTGGGTCCTAGGACACCGGAACTAACGTGATGGGCTACAATGACCGGAAGGGCTGTCACCACCTCCCGGCTACCACCTCCATTGCGACGGGCAGAAACTAAGGTTACTGACAAGTCTAGGAACCACTCCTACACAGATCAATAACTACTTACTTCGCTAGCAGAAGCAAGCAACTCTTACTCACGCCCCAATGACAAGTCACCGCTAGTGTGAGCAGAGACAAAGAACCAAATAGGACAGAGACTTAAGCAAGAACTAAGAGCACTGGGAACTAGAACTGACTATGGTCTAAACACGATATAGAAGCAACTAGATGAAAGTAGAAGCAACTATATAAAGCATAAGCAGAGTAAAGCAGATAATATATTGATAACTTGAATGTCAAACAAAAGATAAAGTAAAAGATACAAGAGCTAATACCAGAGCTTCTGAAGACGACTCCAGAACCTCCGAGGCAAAGCTCGACTCAACTCTAACTCCCAACTAAACTATCCTAACTCTACTAAAGAGAAAAGTGGAAATGGAGCTCTTGGCTTGTTGTGTGTGTTGAATGTGCAGCTTGGCCTTCAATTTATAGCCTCCATATGACGGTTTGGTGGAGTAACCGTCAAGGGAGCCAGGGGGGTACCCCCTGGGAGTTCGGGCGCCAGAGGTCGGTTCGGCCGAACCGACCTGTTCGGCCGAACCGTCCATCTTGCCGCCTTGGCTCCCAGCGGCTCAGATTTGCTTCTGGAGGTGGTTGCTGCAGGGGAGTCAGTTCGGTAGAAGGCCTCTGTTCGGCCGAACAGGCCTCAGGGCCCGAGCCCACTCCTCTGCACCGCCTCTGCCCTTTGGGTCCCTCCTGGGCCGGCCTGGATGCATGGATACAACGACCGGAAGGGCTGTCACCACCTCCCAGGCCTGCCCCCCTGCGCCGCCTTTGCTTCATGGACCCCCTGGGTCGGCCTCTGTTGATGTGGAACATGTTCTCAGTTGATTCGGTCCAGGATGACTTGGCACGCTTCGGAATGTGTTGGCGGTTGTTGGCACTTCTTACGTTCCAATATCAGAATTGGGGAATCCCGATACTGGATGCAAGGAGTGTTCAGTGGTTTTCCTTATGGCTTAGTAAAATGGCGGTCGTCCACGTGTTGTTCGATATGTCCGTTGAGTTTGTCGCTGACGTGGATGGCTTCCGCTGGCCCGTACGGCTAAGGGGGGTAACCGGCCGAACGTGTCGTTCGGCCAATTCGGTCATTTCCTTTTTGCCATGCCTTTTTATGCTTTTCTTTTTTTTCTCATATTTTTGCCATGTCTTTTGACATGCTTTTCTTTTTTTTCTCATATTTTTGCCATGTCTTTTGACATGCTTTTCTTTTTTTTCTCATATTTTTGCCATGTCTTTTGACATGCTTTTCTTTTTTTTCTCATATTTTTGCCATGTCTTTTGACATGCTTTTCTTTTTTTTCTCATATTTTTGCCATGTCTTTTGACATGCTTTTCTTTTTCTCATATTTTTGCCATGCCACTTGGCATGCTTTTCTTTTTCTTTTTGCATAGCCCATGCCTCTACTTCATAGATTTTGAGAGAGGGAATCAAAGAACATGAAACTTTGCTTATGGAATGGATGATGGCATGGTTTTTGCTAACTCCAAAGTAGGAATTGCAAGTGAGAGGTGGAGTGTATGTGAATCTCGATCTTAGAAGCATGAAAGATTCCTCACTAAGGTCACAACAATTTGACAAAGCTCACTAAGATGACAAGCAGCATATGGAGTAAGTTTTGAAACTAATCCTATCATATGGCTCTGGTAGGTATTTTGACCAATGAGGAACTTTGTTTTATTTTTGAAAGCATAAACAACCGAGATTTTCACCATACTAAGAGCAGGGATAAAATTCAACCAAGTCTCACTATATCAATTCCCACAACAACCTAGACTAGGAATAAAGCATGTGCTCCCACAAAGTTTCAGGTTCATTTATCGCTCATGCCAAATAACTCAAGCATATCAAGCAACTAGTTGAAACAAAGTACTTGCAAGATTAATGACAGAGCAACTATTCATCATTTCCAAGGTGAGACATATGGTTCATTCCATGCATAGTTGGGAGTTATTTTTATTCAAGGGAAATAAGGGAAATATTTTTTGTATTTTCATTTTTTTTGTTTTTTTTAGATGCAACTAACATAAAAAGGAAATGAAAAGGAAAGGAAATCAAAGTGTTGGGTCGATTTGGACGTACCTGCTGGGGGTCCTCCCCCAAGCTAGGACTTCTCACTGGTAGGGATTGAGCCTCGAAAGGTACTGGCTCAGCTGCTCCGCTTGCTCGTGGACATCTTGGTGGATGGACGCCACCATCCCTTCATTCTCCTGATGGTACTGAGAATGACGGGCTAGTGTGTCCTGGATGTCTCGGGTACCTGTCTCTTATACACATCTAGATGTGTACAACTCCCGGCCGTAGTCGAAGCGCGCGGACTGTGAGTATCCGGGGTAGTATGGTTGGGAGGTATAGTCATACCCCCCTGCATACCGACTCCCGGACCACTCAGAGTTCGTGTCTTGGCCGTACTCCCAGCGTCCTGAGGCCTAGTAGTTCGGGTACTGGTATTGCCCAGAGCCTCCTGCTCCGGACGTCCCAGCACCAGTGTACGTGTCGTAGGCGGCCTCGAAAGCATAAGTATGTCGGTGTGGCATGGGAGGTGCACCCTCCGGCTCCTGTGAGGTGGCGAGCCCAGCATCACGCCTAGCTCGTCCCCTAATGACTGGTCCGTCACCTGCAACGCTGTGCCGAGCGAGCTCTCTCCAAGGTGGAGAATCGTCCGACTCGGTCCTCAACTGGAGAGTTAGTTTCTACGTGGTATACAACTTTATCTGCAGCATTCAAAACACAATTAATATTTGTGATTCTTCATGGTACGACTACTTCAGTATCAAGACTACTTACTTCTAGCATCAGCGGTTGCTCCTTTGACAACTCTCCAATTATCACTGGTTTTTCAGTAACACCAGTAAACATGCGACTAAGTCGCATAAGGACTGTTTCATCAGAAATGTCCTCAGGAGCTGTACGAGACGGATCCGACATCCCTTCGTACTGAAATCCCAGATTAACTCGCTCCTGGAGCGGCTGGATTCTCCTCTTCATGAAACTGAAGGCTATTCCAACTCCAGTAAGAAACATTATTGCAGCGAATTCACAAACTCTTCCGCCATGAGCTCTGTTTCAGTTACAAGTGCTTCATACTGCTCCTCTGTCGTACCCGCCGGCAGATACTTCAGCTCAAGCTTCGCTGCTGGATTGTGTGCCTTGAACAGAGCCAGAGTTTGTTGGTACAATCTTTCAAGGTCGTCTTGCAAAATTCTCCAAATTGCTCTGGTATTTGGCGTACACGCTCCAAGAACGATATGTTCTCTGCCTCTGCAGTCAGCAATTCGAAGACAGGTTCCATTGCTTCCTCCAAGTCTTTGCGCTCTTGGACGAAGTTGTTAACTTCCTCTTGCTTCAATTGCACCAGTTCCAGAGTCTTTGCAACTTCTTTCTCCATATCTACTCGGATTCGATGTGTGGCAATCATGCAGCTTCTCGCACACTGGTGGGAAAGCTTACCGAGCGGGATTTTTCTGGCCCACAGCAACTCAAGATGCAGAAGAAATTGTCAGGAAATGTCAGGGTTGCCAATTCTTTGCTCGTCAAGCACATGTACCAGCTCATGAGCTCCGCATGATTCCACTCTCTTGGCCCTTCGCATGTTGGGGTTTGGATTTAGTAGGTCCTTTGAAGAAGGCTCCTGGTGGTTTCGAGTGGCTCATTGTGGCCATCGATAAGTTCACCAAGTGGATTGAAGCGCAACCGTTGGTCAACGCACGAGTTGAGAATTTGATCAAGTTTTTTGATGGGATCATTCACCGTTTTGGTATACCTCATGAGATCATTACTGATCTAGGATCAGTATTCACGAGTGATGGATTCCAAGATTATTGCTCAAAATATTCAATTGAGACTCATTATGCTTCTGTTGCTCATCCCAAAGCAAACGGACAAGTTGAGAAAGCCAATGGCTTGTTACTGCAAGGTTTGAAACCACGATTATATGACCCACTCAAGAAGTATGGCGGCAAGTGGGCTCAAGAACTACCAGCTGTACTCTGGGGGCTACGCACGCAACCAAGCCGGGCGACCGGGCAAACACCTTAGTTCATAGTTATCCTCGCGGCGAGCGCTCAGCTTTTAAGTCCGCGAGCGGGACTTCTCCTGTCTTTAGTTGTTCTTGTCATTGTCCGGTCCCGGAGTGGATGACTCGGATGATGCAACTTTCTTCCGCCACATTTTCTTGTTCTTCTTCTTCGGTGTCGGTGGCGGTGGGATCAGTGTCTTTGAAGATTGTGGTTCGGATGCAACCACGTTGACCTGCTCCAGGTTATTGGAATTTTGAATTAAATCAGTGCATACCTGAGAGCAATTCTCCACCCTGGGCTTGAGCGCGAACTGAGTGTGCAGCCATTTTTAGTGGGGTAGACATGTTTGGTGCTGGTTGGTGGTGATGGTAAATAATTGGAGATGTTCTAGAAAGGGTGAAAATGATGGAAATTACAAATTACACCCTCTCTAATCAAATTTTAGCATGTGTCCAATTATTTTTAACCAAGCTTGCAAAATTTTTCTATTCTCTCTCAAATTTTTATTCAAGTGGTTCATTTATCTTGGAAAGGGAAACATGCAAATGCAATTGAGAAATTGAAATTTGAAAGGGAAATATGGGATACATACTGGTTTTCCTCCCGGCGAGAGCTCAGCTTTTAAGTCCGTGAGCTTGACTTCTCCTGTCTTCAGTTGCTCTTGTCATCGTCCGGTCCCGGAGTGGATGACTCGGACGATGCAACTTTCTTCCGCCACATTTTCTTGTTCTTCTTTTTCAGTGTCTGTGGCGGTGGGATCGGTGTCTCTGGGGAATTCCAGAGGGCTTGTTCTTCCTCGTATTTCTTCACGAGACGGTCCATTTCTTCTGCACTTACTTGTTCTATCGGTCCGTTCCACTCGAACTGCTCTCCACCGAGTATTTCCAGTTGTCCATTGATGAGAGCCTTAAGGAAACACTCGGCGCTCCTTTGCTCCGGTGTGAGTGGCTCTACCTTCTTCTCTTCACGTGGTTGGAACTTGAAGTATGTCAACCTTCCGTCGATACGGAACGAGATTTCTCTCGCGTCCATGTCGATCCTAGCCCGGGAGGTGTTCAAGAATGGCCAGCCCAGCACAAGGGGAAACGAGCAGTCGTTCCCCGTGTCGAGGACAACGAAGTCCACAAGGACATATCGTCCCCAAATTCGGACCGGTACATTCTCGATCACCCCCTCGGGGTAGCGGATGGTTGAGTCCGCAAGCTGAACCTGGGCAGTAGTAGGAGATAGAGTAGGGTAGCGTAACTTTTTAAATAATACCTTAGACATGATGTTGACGCTGGCCCCCAGAGAGCAGAGCGCATCATCAATGCGACGATTCCAGAATGTGCACTGAATGATGGGCACTCCGTGATCTTCCTTCCTATCCGGAGAGGTCTTGATGATTGCCTTCTTTGCAGCTCTTGGCAGGTAGGTCCATTTTGGTGTCAGCACTTGGATGCGTGCGACCTTCCCTGCATGGTTAGTGCGGAGTACACTACGGGGCACCATACCATGCCTGGTAGTGATAGAATTCACTGTTTCGATGGAAGGCTCGGGTTGCCCCGGAATCTTCCCCGATTCAGTGACAGGAACAGCAGCAGCTAACTGAGCGACTTGAGTTTCGAGGGGAGCTTCGGGTTGCCCCGGAATCTTCCATCTTGGCAGCGAGCATGTCCAGAGCTTCAACTTGGTGAACTCCTCGGGTCTTTGGTTGAGTCCGGTCATCAGACCAGTAACGACCGCCAACACCCATCCCGTTGTTCGTTTTGCCGCGAATCTCTAAGAGACGGCTGATTATTGAAAGAGCTGGAATTGTATGAGTTACCTTGTTGTGGCCTCTCAAACGGGAGGTTTGGGCGCGGATTCCAGCCTTGGTTGCCGTAGTTGTTCGGTCGGTACCCGTTGTTGTTGGAGTTGTTGATGTAGTGGGCATCTTCATCGCGTCTCGGGGCAGTCGTTCCCGAGTGGCCTGTGTTGCCACAGACTTCACAGGTTATGCGAGCGTCCATGGCTTGCACCGTTTCTTGACCAGGGGCCTCCAGCTTCTTCATCAGGAGGTCCATCTTGGCAGCGAGCATGTCCAGAGCTTCAACTTGGTGAACTCCTCGGGTCTTCTGTTGGGTCCGGTCATCGGCCCAACCTTGATTCTCGAACATCTTCTCTATGAGAGCCTTCGCACGACTCGACTCTCCTCAAGAGAGAAGAACGAGCCTCCAGCAGCAGCATCCAGGTACTCACGGGCAGAGGCTCTCAGCCCGTGATAGAAAGTTTGGATTATGAACCAACTCTGCATACCATGGTGAGGACAAGCAGAAATATAGTCCTGGAGGCGATCCCATGCCTCCAGGACTGTTTCATCTTTTAACTGCTAGAAACTAGCAATTTTGTTCTGGAGGGCGTTGGTTTTCCAACCAGAAAGAACTTTAGCAAGAAAGCGCTAGTGCATTTATCCCAAGAGTCTATGGCTTCGCGGTTAGCATAAAACCATTGCTTCGCCTTGCCTAATAATGAGAATGGGAATAAACGAAGGCGAATAGCATCGGTACTTACTCCGCGGATGGTGAAGGTGTTGCAGATCTCCAGGAAATGCTGGAGATGGGCGTTGGCATTTTCGTGTGGCTTGCCGCATAATGGGCTAGCCTGAACCATGTTGATGAGGGCTGGCTTGAGCTCGAAACTTCCATCTCCGACTGGCGGAGCTGGTCCGACACGTACGTTCCCGCTCGATGGAGCCGAGAACTCACGGATCGTCTTGCTGGCCATCCTCGATGTAGCCTGGTCAACGACGGGAAGGACTGGGTTCGTCAGAAGGAGTTGCTTCTGAGGAGGCACAACACGGGGTCGTACTTTCCTCACAAGTGACTCCGGATTTTCTTGGAAGGTTGACGGTAGCTGGAAACCAGTCATGCACTGCTCTGTTCCACAAAGACCAACGAACAGAGCAAGGATAAACCCGCTTGAGTAGCAGTACTCAACTAAGATAGCTCAAGATAAAAATTCAAAAGTAATCTAGCCAAATGCTTCCCCGGCAACGGCGCCAGAAATGCTTGTTGGCACTTCTTACGATCCAATATCAGAATTGGGGAATCCCGATACTGGATGCAAGGAGTGTTCAGTGGTTTCCCTTATGGCTTAGTAAAATATAGAAATATTCTGCAAGCGCACAGAATCACCGCTGTAGCACTTCACCTGGGAGTATCCCGAGGTATCGTAATTTATATTTCCGCAGGGAAGCTTTGGCAAGACTACTAGTGAACAGATATTCGAGACTATCAGAGAAGGGTACACGACTAAACAAGACAGGGGATAAACGGTATTGGATAGGAGTGGATATACCGGACACACAGCTCAAGGGATACTCAGGTAAGGGAGAGAAGAGATAGATAGCTGGGAGGACAACGAGAAGAGATAGAGGACTCCTGGATTCTTTATCTACCTATGTCACTCTAGCTTGAAGTGGTTAGAGGTATAGAGGCTATAGAGCCAGCACTAAAAGGTCTGGGGTAAGTCTATTGTCTTTCCTGGGGACTACAGGGCCTCCGACACACAGAAAGGGATGAGAAGGGGTGCCACTATTTCCCAACTGGGGAATCCTACGGACCGGAACTAACGTGATGGGCTACGAAGACCGAAAGGGCTGTCACCACCTCCCGGCTACCACCTCCGTTGCGACGGGAATAAACTAAGGCCACCGACTAGTCTAGGAACCACTCCTACACTAGGCAACGACTACTTACTCTGCTAGCAAGAGCAAGCAACCTTGTCAATACTCTTGGTGACAATTCACCTCCAGTATCAAGCAAGATCGAAGAACCAGCCAAGACAAAGACTTAAACAAGACTACAAGCACTAGAACTATAACTGACTATAGTCTAAACAAGATATAGCTACAACTAGGATAAAGTAGAAGCAAGATATAAATGACAAAGGCAAAGTGATAAAGATAACTATATTGATAACTCAAAGTCTTGCAAAAGGAAAAGGTAAAAGATACAAGAGCTTATACCAGAGCTTCTGAAGACGACTCCGGAACCTCCGAGGCAAAGCTCGACTCAACTCTAACTCCCAACTAAACTATCCTAACTCTACTAGAACAAGTGGAATGAGAGAGCTATCCAGTCCAGATCTCGCAGACTGCACAACAACTAGTTTTGGGGGCTCGAGTATAAGTACCCCTTCGCCCCTCCTCACTTGGCTGCCGACCACACACACAAAGAACACTCTCTTGAGCCTCTCTTTCACTACCTCAACTCCCTAGAGCTAATCCTTGTGAGATTTGAGAAGGGGATTGAGTGAGTTAGTGGATTTGAGTGTGGGTGAGCATCAACTACTCCAACTCTTGAGCATTTGAAGCATCCTCGGCCATCGACTCGCATTTGTTACTCTTGGAGCTTTTGCTCCTAGACGGCTAGGCGTCTCCGGCGAGCGCTCAACTCGTGTGAGCTTGCCCCGGTGGAGGGCTCTTTAGAGAAAACGCCCCCGCTGACCGTTACGGTCAGCTTTGACCCGAGGTAAGGGCGGATCGGGACGTCGGATCACGATCCGATGGCTACGGATGGATTTGGGCGGAGGGGCTGTCGGCGGGGTCTGGTGTGCGGGCGCGCCACGAACCGTGGCGGAGGCTCGCCGGAGCGAGGCCGAAACGCGCTTGGGGGCTCGGTTTGAGATGTGGATTGGCCCTGGAGCATCAGGGGAGCAAGGCGAGTTCACCTGGAGGTTCAAGCCGAGGGGAAGGGCGGCCTAGGGGGTGCTCGGCGATGGCCGGCGGGCGGCCAACTCCGGCGAGGGTCGAAACGGCGCTACGGGGCTCGCTTGGGGACGTGGATGGGTGCTGTGGGTGCGGGTTGGTGTGGCGAGATCGGCCGGGGGGTTCTTGTTGGTGACTAAGCGCCGGTGGCGACCAAAGACGGCGGCCGGCGGAAACGGCGCTCCGGTGAGTGGGAGCGGGGGGCTACAGAGCGCGGGGAGGAGTGGGACGGGGCTCAGGAGATTGCTCACCACGCGGCGAAGCTTCCTGGGGAGTCGAAGAGGGCGGAGCCGCGCCGGAGCGGCGAATTGATGGCGACGGCGCGAGCTCGGGGGGCGGCGGCAATGGCGAGCAAGGGAGGGGGCGGCGCTGCGGCTTGGTGCTCGAGGGGGAAGATGGAGAGGTGAGGGTTGGGGGCGCGGTGGCTTGGGATCGGAAGAGCGTCGTGTAGGGAAAGAGTGTAGATCTCGGTGGTCGCCGTATCATTAAAAAAAAAAGTTCAACGCCTGA
>OAMR01000890.1:240818-255913 GCA_900205405.1 Echinochloa crus-galli
ACTCACCGGAGCGCCGTTTCCGCCGGCCGCCGTCATTGGTCGCCACCGGCGCTTAGTCACCAACAAGAACCCCCCGGCCGATCTCGCCACACCAACCCGCACCCACAGCACCCATCCACGTCCCCAAGCGAGCCCCGTAGCGCCGTTTCGACCCTCGCCGGAGTTGGCCGCCCGCCGGCCATCGCCGAGCACCCCCTAGGCCGCCCTTCCCCTCGGCTTGAACCTCCAGGTGAACTCGCCTTGCTCCCCTGATGCTCCAGGGCCAATCCCCATCTCAAACCGAGCCCCCAAGCGCGTTTCCGGCCTCGCTCCGGCGAGCCTCCGCCACGGTTCGTGGCGGCGCCGCCGCACACCAGACCCCGCCGACAGCCCCTCCGCCCAAATCCATCCGCAGCCATCGGATCGTGATCCGACGTCCCAGATCCGCCCTTACCTCGGGTCAAAGCTGACCGTAACGGTCAGCGGGGGCGTTTTCTCTAAAGAGCCCTCCACGTTTTAAGAAATCAACCCGCCGTCCACCCCAGTTCAAAAGAAATTAGATCTAGGTCCCTGTCTTTACGCAAAACCCCCTGAGTTTTCAAATAATAGATCCCGCGGTCCTGTCAGTCGCTTTTTACGCGTTAGCCCTCGGATTTTAACGCGAAATTACGTGTAGGTCCTCATTTTCTTACAGATTAGTCCCTGAACCTTCGAAACATCATAACTTCTTCGTTTTAGCTCCAATTAGTGTGATTCTTGCGCTCATGTGTTCGTAGCGAAGCGTAGATTATTTATAAAACCCTTTTTTGTACTGTTTTTACTGTTTGGTGTACTGTTTCTAATAGAATACTTTTTGCTTGCATGTATTGTCTTGTATGGATGCTTGTGTGTTGATTCGAGTCCAGTCGGTGAGCCGTTGCCATTGGAGTTCGAGTACGTTGAGGAGTTGAGGACTTTCAGGAGCCGGACTCACAGCAGCAGCAGCAGCACTTTGAGGAAGGCAAGTTATAGCACGGACAATCCTTGCTACCTATCCACCTTTGTACTACATTTATTTACATTCATGCATTTAAATTGATGTACCCTAAGGATATTCCTAGTTTTGTTATTCCTGTTACCTTGACTACCTTGGGTTATTGCATTATGCGTAGACTTTTGCTAGGCGCAGCTACTGTCACCTTTACTATTACTGTTAAACTTGATATAATGGGTCACTTCAACTTTAATGTTAAAATATGCTTTTTAGCAACATGGTTAAGGGAACTAGGGCGTCAGCTGCGTGCTAAGCCCTAGTGTCTCTCCGTAAGGACCGTTTCTTAAAGCGGAAACCCAGGAGCCTGTTGCCACCGCCAGAACTATAATGGCTCTGGTCTTGGACAAGTAGCTTGTACGGCTCTAGCTTGGCAGTAGTTACCGATGGGGCGGACGGCGTTATGGGAAGCACTCGTGAGAGTATGGTTTGATCCACCGAGGGCGGTTTATCTTTGTCTATGTCCCTGTGAGACACAGTCCCGTGTTGGGAGTCCTTGGACTGGGAACTCCACACGTTGCGCATTTAATTATTTGTTGGCATGTTGCCGCGCGATGGACGCTAATGACCCCCCTATGGTGGACTCCATAGGCGTACGTCATTCTCGGTGCCTGGGCCATGCTGCCTGTGCTGTACCATAAGCGGCCACTGTCTTGTTAGGGTGTCTTGTGAAAAGCCTCGTAGCGTCCCTATGCCGTCACACCTCGGTAGTGTTGATGTGCGTGGTTGGGTGCAAAGTTCCTTTGAACTTTTACGCGACTGGTGGGTAAAGGGCGAAACCTCTGCAGAGTGTAAAATCTATCATGATAGCCTTGCTCAGGGTCACGAGCGGCCTGGATCCTTTTTGATTAGAACTTGATATTTATTACTGCTTAATGTCACTTACACTACTAATTGGGTTACAACCGGGTATTCATTCACATGTAAGTTAATAATTAGTCTTCCGCTGTTTTGTTTAGTTGTTTTAGTCAAACTCTGATGTAAAACCAATTTTATTCGAGCATATGTACTCTGTTTATCATATTTGTTAACTATATGTGTTCTGTGGACTTCCTGGGCACGCATATAGTAGCATTCGGGTTTCTTTGTAAATTCGGGTGTGACAGATTGGTATCAGAGCCGTGCTGACTGTAGGAACGCAGCTTAGCTAGAACGGTTGAAGAAATCTTAGGAGACCACCATGATTCAATGATCGTGTAGTTTTTTTAAAAAAAAAGAAAGAAAAATCAATCTGCTGTCGAGTCTTGTGTGAATTATGTCTCTAGGTGCTTGATTTTGTTGTTATTATGCTCATGCTTGATTTGGATTTTTGTAATGATTGTGATGGGAATAGACGCGAGTCTACGACCATCTAGATATTGGATTAAGGATTAAGGACACTAGTGCTTACATAGAGGGGGGATTATTTGCTTTCCTTTACCCTTTATCGGTTAAAATCCTCTATTTGATAAGAATTATTTGCTGATGATAGATGGTGAACACAAGGAGGAATGCTGGTGCCGGTGGGAGCGGCCAGAACCCGAACCCGAACCCACCGCCTCCACCACCGCCACCCACCATGGAGCAGATGATGCAGATGCAGCTCCAGCTGACGCAGCAGATGGCCCAGACCATAGCGTTGATGCAACAACAAAAGATGAACCCTCCTCGCCAACCTCACGTGCAGAGACAAGAGGGGCGAATTTCTGAAGGGACGCCCTCCTACCTTCACCAAGGCCAGCGACCCTCTACAGGCAGATGATTGGCTCAAGGCGGTGGAGAGACAGCTTGACATCGCACAGTGCAACGATCGGGAGAAGGTGTCGTACGCAGGAGGACAGCTTAAGGGGCCAGCATTGGATTGGTGGGATTCATACCAGTATGCCCACCCCAATAGTGCTCATATCACCTGGCAGGAGTTTCATGACAGCTTCCGCTCTCACCATGTGCCGGAAGCTTTGATTACTTTGAAGAAGAAGGAGTTCCTGGCGCTGAAGCAGGAAGGCATGAGTGTCACCGCTTACCGTGACAAGTTCATCGAGCTGGCCCGTTACGCTCCAGAGGACGTGGACACTGACAGGAAGAAGCAGACCAGATTCCGTGATGGCCTGCATGATGCTCTGCAGTACCAGCTGATGTGCACCAAGTTCCCCAACTTTCAGGAACTGGTGGACGGAGCCCTCATGCTGGAGCACAAGCGCCGTGAGATCAAAGAGAAGAAGAGGAAGTTCCAGGGCCAGCAGACAGGGAGCACCAGTCGTCCTCGCTTTGCTCCTCCGCAAGGGAACCAGCAGATGATGGGACAGCAGCGCCCCCAGGGTTAGTCCAGCTTGCTGAACCGCAATCAGTTTCAGCAGCGCCCCCAGTACCAGCAGCGTCCCCAGTATCTCCAGGCGCCCCAGCAGCAGCGTCTTCAGAACCCGCTACAGACTGTCCCAGCTCAGCGCAACCAGGTGCAGCCAGGTCCTGTTCAACGCCCCTACCCCGCCAACAATGTACCAGTGGGTCCAAGGGCGTGTTACTACTATGGAGAGCTGGGGCACCTTGCCAGTGCCTGCCCTCAGAAGGCTCAGAACGCCGGAGGCCAGAACAATAATCAGAAGAATGGCCAGCAGCAAGCACAGAACCCCGCCAGAGGCAAGGTCAACCACATGGGTGCAGAGACCGCAGAGGCAGCTACCGACGTGGTTGTGGGTACGTTCCCTGTCAATTTGACTCCTGCAACTGTATTATTCGATACTGGAGCTTCGCATGCTTTCATATCTGCTGCTTTTGGGAAAAAGAATATGATGGCTTTACGACCTATGTCGAACACCATGATAGTTAGTTCTCCAGGGGTGAGCAGCGAGCCACTTTACGCTGCACCCATGTCACCATCACAATAAGGGGGTAGACTTTGAAGTGTACCCAGTAGTCCTGGAGACCCTTGGATTCGATATGATCCTGGGTATGAGCTGGCTAGCCAGATATGAAGGGGTGATCCAATGTTCCAAGAGAGCAGTGCAGCTGACATCCAAGACCGGAGAAAGGGTGGAATATCAGGCAGTTGGATCCATGGAGCACAGTCAGGTCAATCAAGCTGAGGGTACAGCCCTCGAGGACATTCGCGTGGTGTGCAACTACCCGGATGTATTCCCAGATGAACTGCCAGGTATGCCCCCAGATCGCGAAGTTGAATTTGTTATTGATCTAAAACCTGGCACTGCACCTATAACCAAGAGGCCATATAGGATGGGAGTAAAGGAGCTGGAGCTACTTAAGAAGGAACTAGAAGCTCTGCTGGCAAAGGGGTACATTCGTCCAAGTTCTTCGCCGTGGGGAGCACCGGTGTTGTTCGCGGACAAGAAGGATGGTACACAAAGGTTGTGTGTGGACTATCGAGCCCTCAATGAGATGACCATCAAGAACAAGTACCCACTGCCAAGGATTGATGATCTGGTCTATCAGTTGAAGGGAGCATGTGTGTTCTCCAAGATTGATCTCAGGTCAGGTTACTATCAGATGAAGATTCGGGTGTCAGATATACCCAAGACGGCATTCACCACTCGGTATAGGTTGTATGATTTCACAGTCATGTCCTTTGGATTGACTAATGCTCCTGCATACTTTATGTACCTGATGAACAGTGTGTTCATGGACTACCTCGACAAGTTCGTGGTGGTGTTCATTGATGACATACTGGTTTTCTCCAAGAATGAGGAAGAACACGAGGAACACTTGAGGTTGGTGATGCAAAGACTCCGGGAACATCAACTGTATGCCAAGCTTAGCAAGTGTGAGTTCTGGCTGAAGGAAGTTGCATTCCTGGGACATGTGTTGTCCAATGGAGGAGTGGCAGTTGATCCGAAGAAGGTCAGTGATGTGTTGAGTGGAATCCGCCTAGGGATGTGAGCGAAATCAGGAGTTTCCTTGGAATGCTGGATACTATAGGAGGTTCATGAAGGATTCTCCAAGATTGCTAAACCCTGACGGCGTTATTGGAGAAAAATGCCAAGTTTGTCTGGACTGAAGAGTGTCAAGTAGCTTTGATGACAACAGCCCCAGTGCTGGTTTCGCCTGATCTTGCCAAGAGCTTCTCTATCTACTGCGATGCATCCCGTCTAGGATTGGGGTGTGTACTCATGCAGGAAGGCAGAGTTGTGGCATATGCGTCAAGGCAGTTGAGGAAGCATGAGCAGAACTACCCGACACATGATCTGGAGTTGGCAGCTATTGTACATGCTCTGAAAATTTGGAGGCATTACTTGGTTGGACATAAGTGTGACATTTACACTGATCATAAGAGCCTCAAGTATGTCTTCACTCAATCAGAGCTGAATAAGAGGCAACGCCGATGGTTGGAGTTGGTAGCACCCCCCCTTCACTCAGCCAGAGCTAAATATGAGGCAACGGCGATGGTTGGAGTTGATCAAGGACTATGATCTGGAGATCCACTACCATCCCGGGAAAGCCAATTTGGTAGCAGATGCTCTGAGTAGGAGGAGCTATGTGAACAAGATCACTGGGCACTGTCTACCAGAAGAACTCAGCCGGGAATTTGAGAGGGTGAGTCTGGGATTTGTGACTAGCATCACAGAGATGACAGTGGAACCTACACTGGAATAGGAGATTCGGAAGGGACAGCTTGAAGACGAGCACATCAAGGAGATTGTGGGGAATGTTGCTCTAGGAAAGGCCACTGGATTCCGAGTTGATGATCAAGGAACTTTGTGGCATGGGAAGAGGATATGTGTGCCAGACATAGCACAGATCAGGGACACGATCCTGAGAGAAGCACATGACTCAGCCTATTCGATCCACCCAGGAAGTACCAAGATGTACCAAGACATCAAGGAAAGATTCTGGTGGTATGGATTGAAGCGTGATGTGGCAACACACGTGGCTCTATGTGACACATGTCAGAGAGTCAAGGCTGAACATCAGAGGCCAGCAGGATTGCTCCAGCCTTTGAAGATACCTGAATGGAAGTGGGAAGAAGTTGGCATGGACTTCATCACTGGTCTGCCTCGCACTCAGAGAGGATTTGACTCCATTTGGGTGATAGTGGACCGCTTGACCAAGGTGGCACACTTCCTTCCAGTGAAGACCACCTACACGGGTGCCAGATTAGCAGAGCTGTACATGGAGAGGATTGTGTGCTTGCATGGAGTGCCAAAGAGGATAGTGTCTGATCGGGGTACTCAGTTCACATCGCACTTCTGGAAGAGGTTGCATGAGTCAATGGACACAAAGCTGCATTTCAGTTCAGCTTACCACCCTCAGACAGATGGGCAGACAGAGCGGACCAATCAGATCTTGGAGGACATGTTTAAGAGCTTGTGCATTGCAGTATGGTGTAAGCTGGGACAAGAGTCTGTGTTATGAAGAATTCTCGTACAACAACAGCTACCAGAAGAGTCTGCAGATGTCACCATTTGAGGCTCTCTATGGCAGAAAGTGCAGAACACCATTGTTCTGGAGCCAGACTGGGGAGAGTCAAGTTTTTGGACCTGAGATACTCAGAGAAGCAGAGAGGCAAGTGCAAGTGATCAGGCAGAATTTGCAGAGGGCACAGTCTAGGCAGAAGAGCTATGCTGATGTCAGAAGGAGGGATCTCAACTTCAAGGTTGATGACTATGTGTATCTCAAGGTGTCACCGATGAGGGGTGTGAAGAGGTTCAATGTCAAGGGCAAGCTGGCACCTCGTTTCATTGGACCCTTCAAGATACTGGAATGGATGGGCGAAGTGGCATACCGGCTAGAGTTACCTGATAAACTGGCCGGAATACACGATGTGTTCCATGTGTCTCAGCTGAAGAAATGTTTGCGGGTACCTGAAGAGTCTGAGAAGGTGATCCCGATAGAAGGGCTGAGTGTGCAAGAGGATCTCACCTATGAGGAGCATCCAGTCAAGATTCTAGAGGAGTCTGAGAGGGTGACAAGAAACAGGGTCATCCGGATGTGCAAGGTTCAATGGAGCCGATGTTCAGAGGATGAAGCAACCTGGGAAAGAGAAGAAGATCTCAGAGCTGAGTATCCACAGTTATTCCCATCCACGTCCGAATCTCGAGGACGAGATTCATCTTAAGGGGGGTAGGTTTGTAACACCCAAAAAATAGCCTATTTAAAATTTTTAATAATTAATTGATTATTTAATTATCATGTTCATGTTTAATATAGGTTAAATAAATATTTTCTGGAAGTTAAAATCAAATATAAGGTATAGAAACATTTTTGTTGCATCCATGCTGCTGCATTGAGTTTTGTATTGATTGTGGTTCAAATGAGAGTTTAAATATATTTAAATTCGAGTTTGAATCACTTTGTTTGGAGTCCTAGAAAAGTTGTTTCAGCTAGAGTTCACCTTTCCTCCCCGAACTCTTCCTCGGTCCACCTCTGCTCGTTTTCCCTCCCTAAGCTTTTCCTCAGACTATTTCTTCTCCCTCATCTTTTTCCCATCCAGCCCAACCCCGCCTCTCCTTGGCCGCCACTACCCCGGCCCAGCTCCGGTCCGGCGCACCGCCCCACGCCCCTTCTCCCCACCTGGGCCGCCAGCCCAGCCGCGCCCTTCCTTTTTCCCTCCACTCGGCCTAGTTCCCTGTTCCGGCCCACGACTCCACAGCCGCCGCCCCACGCGCTGCACCCCCGCGCCGCCAGCGCTCCACGCACCGGCCCAACGACCGCGGCCGCATTCCCCCTCTCCCTATCACTGTCTGGTGGGTCACCCTCGTCAGCTCCGTCTTCCCCGCAGCGACGAATCGCCGGAGTTCGCGGGGCACTGGACTTTCCTTCCCCTGCACGCCCGGGCCCTCTCGCACCTTCGCGGAACCTTCCGCGCCATCACTCCTTAGCCATAGACGGGCGTTTTCCCCCGAAGGAAACCGATCCCACCTAAGGAAAGGGTGGCGCCGCCGGCTGCCGCCCCCGATTCGTGGCCGTGCGCCAAGAAGCTCTCCCGGGGCTATAAAAGGAGCCTCTCCAGAGCCCCAAGGCCCTCATCCCACCCTCGCTCGAGCCCTAGAGCCACAGCGCCCCCTCCTTCCACACAGCGACGCCGCCGACGCCATTGGCTCGGGAACCGCCGGCCTTCACCGATTCGCCGGTGGGACGCCGCTCCAGCCCAGCCAACCACTCCAGGAGCATCGCGTGGTGGTGAGCACACTCCCAAGCCTCCTCTCTCCCGCTCCGTCTCGTGCTCCGTAACCCATGCGCCGCCTCGCCGGATCCGCCTCCGCCGTCGCGACGAGCGCCGCCCGTACCCTTTTCCCGACACCAGAACCCCCTAGCGGCAATAATCGTAGTTCCCTGATCCTCTAGCGCCCAAACCCATCCCTATTTGAGCCCCGGCAAGCGCGCTCCGCCTCGCCGGAGCCGCCGACGCCCGCGATCCGTCGCCGTCATTAGCCACCACCCCGTATCCGTCGACTGGATCATCCCCAGAGGGCTTGCCGTGCCGTCCCGGTCCCGTAGAACTTTTCCGCGTCGCAAATGGTGCCCTGAAGCGTCGGATCACCTCGACTCCAGCGAACTCCGCCGCGCGCGCAGGCGGCGCCGCGCGTTCAGTCGCCGCCGGCGACCCCCCTCCTCAACCCCATCAACCGCGTCCAATCCGAATCCACGGCGGATCGAGATCACGTTATGACCAGTCAAGTGCCGTACCGGTCAACTCGGTCAGCCGACCGTTAATTTCAGAAAGAGACCCCCGCTTTTCCAAAATTAACCCGCGGTCCACTCTATTCAAAAATAATTACAATTAAGTCCATCTTTTACAGAAAACCCCCTATTAAAATACCCGTCGTGTAATTGCATAATCCTGTTATAAAAATTAGCCCCTCAGCTGTTAGCTGCCCTTCGGTTTTCAAGTATTACCAGGTCCCTGGAATTTAAACTTGCGCAAAGTCCCTGAAACTTCAAAAGCCATAACTTTCTCGTTTTAGCTCCGATTTGAGTGATTTTCGCGTTCACGTGTTCGTAGCGAAGCGTAGATTAGTTTTCAACCTTCTTTTGTACTGTTTTTATTGTTTGATGTACTGTTCTAATAGATTACTATTGTTTGCATGTACTGTCTTGTATGGATGCTTGTGTGTTGATTGAGTCCAGTCGGTGAGCCGTTGCCGTTGGAGTTCGAGTACGTTGAGGACTTTCAGGAGCCGGACTCACAGCAGCAGCAGCAGCACTTTGAGGAAGGCAAGTTATAGCACGGACAATCCTTGCTACCTATCCACCTTTGTACTACATTATTTACATTCATGCATTTAAATTGATGTACCCTAAGGATATTCCTAGTTTGTTTTCCTGTTACCTTGACTACCTTGGGTTATTGCATTATGGGTAGACTTTTGCTAGGCGCAGCTACTGTCACCTTTATATTACTGTTAATCTTGATATAATGGTTCACTGCAACTTAATGTTAAAATATGCTTTTTAGCAACATGGTTAAGGGAACTAGGGCGTCAGCTGCGTGCCAGGCCCTAGTGTCTCTCCGTAAGGACCGTTTCTTAAAGCGGAAACCCAGGAGCCTGTTGCCACCGCCAGAACTATAATGGCTCTGGTCTTGGACAAGTAGCTTGTACGGCTCTAGCTTGACAGTAGTTACCGACGGGGCCAGCGGCGTTATGGGAAGCATGGGTGAGAGTATGGTTGATCCACCGAGGCGGACGGGTCCGTCGGCTATGTCCCCGTGAGGCACAGTCCCGTGTGGGAGTCTCGCGTTGGAACTCCACACGTTGCGCTTTTATTTTGCTGTTGGTATGGTTGCCGCGCATTGGACGCCATTGACCCCTCTTATGTGCGCTCAGGCGTCAGTCAATCTCGGTGCCTTGGCCATGCTGCCTATGTTACCATAGCGGCTACTGTCTTGTTAGGGTGTCTTGTGAAAAGCCTCGTAGCGTCCCTATGCCGTCACACCTCGGTAGTGTTGATGTGCGTGGTTGGGTGCAAAGTTCCTTTGAACTTTTACGCGACTGGTGGGTAAAGGGGAAACCTCTGCAGAGTGTACAATCTATCATGATAGCCTTGCTCAAGGTCATGAGCGGCCTGGCGTTCCTTTTCGAATAGAACTTGATGGTTATTATTGTTGTTTAATGACTTACACTATATAATTGGGTTACAACTGGGAGTCCTTTCACTTGTAGTAAATTGGATGCAGTTAAAATGAATCAACTAAAAATGCTAATGCAGTCAAACCGAGTCAAACCTTTTGGCCTCATACCCCGTGCTATACTTGCTAAGTAACTCTGTTACTTACACTTGCTTTATTTATGTCATTTTGCTGCAAAATCCCGGATGGGTAACAGATTGGGCTGTGCATGAGTCTGCTGCTGTTGAGTTTTGTATTGCTTGTGGTTCAAATGAGAGTTTAAATATATTTAAATTCGAGTTTGAATCACTTTGTTTGGAGTCCTAGAAAAGTTGTTTCAGCTAGAGTTCACCTTTCCTCCCCGAACTCTTCTGGCCCAACACCCCGCTTTCGGCCCAAACAGCACAGCTGCCCACGCCCCTCCTCCTCTCGCTGACGGACGGGCCTCACCTGTCATCTCTATCTTCTCCACCTTCCTTTTCCTCCCCCTCCGCTCCAATGGCGCCGGTTTGGAAAGCACCGCCGATCAACCACCCTGCGCGATCTTGTGGACCCGCGCGCACCTTCGCGGAAGCTTCCCCCGCCGCTCCCTTCTTTCCTCACGCCGTTCCCCGTAAGGAAACCAATCCCGGCGAGTGGAAAGCCGAGCTCCGCCCCGCCGCACCCCGATTCGACATGAGCCGCACGCCGAGGCTCCCTCAGGGCTATAAAAGCCAAGCCACCGCGCCCCCAACCCTCACCTCTCCATCTTCCCCCTCGAGCACCAAGCCGCAGCGCCGCCCCCTCCCTCGCTCGCCATTGCCGCCGCCCCCCGAGCTCGCGCCGTCGCCATCAATTCGCCGCTCCGGCGCAGCTCCGCCCTCTTCGACTCCCCAGGAAGCTTCGCCGCGTGGTGAGCAATCTCCTGAGCTCCGTCCCACTCTTCCCCGCGCTCTGTAGCCCCCCGCTCCCACTCACCGGAGCGCCGTTTCCGCCGGCCGCCGTCATTGGTCGCCACCGGCGCTTAGTCACCAACAAGAACCCCCCGGCCGATCTCGCCACACCAACCCGCACCCACAGCACCCATCCACGTCCCCAAGCGAGCCCCGTAGCGCCGTTTCGACCCTCGCCGGAGTTGGCCGCCCGCCGGCCATCGCCGAGCACCCCCTAGGCCGCCCTTCCCCTCGGCTTGAACCTCCAGGTGAACTCGCCTTGCTCCCCTGATGCTCCAGGGCCAATCCCCATCTCAAACCGAGCCCCCAAGCGCGTTTCCGGCCTCGCTCCGGCGAGCCTCCGCCACGGTTCGTGGCGGCGCCGCCGCACACCAGACCCCGCCGACAGCCCCTCCGCCCAAATCCATCCGCAGCCATCGGATCGTGATCCGACGTCCCAGATCCGCCCTTACCTCGGGTCAAAGCTGACCGTAACGGTCAGTGGGGGCGTTTTCTCTAAAGAGCCCTCCACCTTTTAAGAAATCAACCCGCCGTCTATCGCAGTTCAAAAGAAATTAGATCTAGGTCCCTGTCTTTACGCAAAACCCCCTGAGTTTTCAAATAATAGATCCCGCGGTCCTGTCAGTCGCTTTTTACGCGTTAGCCCTCGGATTTGAACGCGAAATTACGTGTAGGTCCTCGTTTTCTTACAGATTAGTCCCTGAACCTTCGAAACATCATAACTTCTTCGTTTTAGCTCCGATTAGTGTGATTCTTGCGCTCATGTGTTCGTAGCGAAGCGTAGATTATTTATAAAACCTTTTTGTGTACTGTTTCTACTGTTTGGTGTACTGTTCTAATAGAATTACTTTTGCTTGCATGTGATGATTGTTTTGGAATGCGTGCGTGATGGTTGATTCGAGTCCAGTCGGTGAGCCGTTGCCGTTGGAGTTCGAGTACGTTGAGGACTTTCAGGAGCCGGACTCACAGCAGCAGCAGCAGCAGCACTTTGAGGAAGGCAAGTTATAGCAACGGACAATCCTTGCTACCTATCCACCTTTGTACTAAATTTATTTACATTCATGCATTTAAATTGATGTACCCTAAGGATATTTCTAGTTTTGTTATTCCTGTTACCTTGACTACCTTGGGTTATTGCATTATGGGTAGACTTTTGCTAGGTGCAGCTACTGTCACCTTTACTATTACTGTTAAACTTGATATAATGGTTCACTTCAACTTTAATGTTAAAATATGCTTTTTAGCAACATGGTTAAGGGAACTAGGGCGTCAGCTGCGTGCCAGGCCCTAGTGTCTCTCCGTAAGGACCGTTTCTTAAAGCGGAAACCCAGGAGCCTGTCGCCACCGCCAGAACTATAATGGCTCTGGTCTTGGACAAGTAGCTTGTACGGCTCTAGCTTGACAGTAGTTACCGACCGGGCCAGCGGCGTGGTGGGAAGCATAGGTGAGAGTATGGTTGATCCACCGACGGCGGAAGGTCTGCCGGCTATGTCCTCGTGAGACACAGTCCCGTGTGGGAGTCCTCGCGTTGGAACTCCGCACGTTGCGCTTTTACTTTCCTGTTGGAGCATGTTGCCGCGCGATGGACGCTAATGACCCCTCTATGGTGGACTCCATAGGCGTACGTCATTCTCGGTGCCTTGGGTCATGCTGCCTGTGTTGTACCATAACGGCTACTGTCTTGTTAGGGTGTCTTGTGAAAAGCCTCGTAGCGTCCCTATGCGATCACACCTCGGAAGTGTGGTTTAAGAGGTTTGGCCACCTCGACATGGTTGGGTTTAAAGTTCTTTGAACTTTTACGCGACTGGTGGGTAAAGGGTGAAACCTCTGCAGAGTGTACAATCTATCATGATAGCCTTGCTCAAGGTCATGAGCGGCCTGGCGTTCCTTTTCGAATAGAACTTGATGGTTATTATTGTTGTTTAATGACTTATTTAATTTGTAAATCCGGGTGTGACACTTGCACAGTCACCGCTTGGTTGTTGGTGACGTGGACGACTCCCGCCGGCTTGTACGGCTAAGGGGGATAACCGGCCGAACATGTCGTTCGGCCGTTTCTGTCGTTTCCGACCCCTATAGCACGTGTTTCGTGATTTTGTACCTGCAAACATGACACTCACCAAAACTCGTGGAACTTTATTAGAAATAAACCTAAGTACATGGAATGATTCATAGTCTCTCATTTTATCCCGAGTATTGGTGGTCTGATTTAGGTTGTAACGACCGCCAACAAGCTCCCCCAAGCTAGCCTCTTTGCTCGTCCTCGAGCAAAGTTGCGGACTTAGGCTCGGTGGATCAGGAGTTGCTACAATGTCATTTTCTTGCAGGTAACTTTATAAACAACTAGTACTCGAATTCTACTTGAATTACTAGCAAAGCATTAATTCACCTTTTTAACTATGGGGCTTATAGCAATCTCCTTATCTTGGGCGGTTGAAAGAATGAACAGATTAACTTAGTTTTATTCCACTCTGCTCTTTTCAGGATCCTATCTCGAAGTTTTCACCCTTTTGTGAAAGATAAGTAGTTCCTCATTGGTTCACTCAATCGCTCAAGTGTATTTGAATCCTCACCAAAGGCTTTGCCTTCCTTCCATCCTAACATCTAATTTGGCTTTTGTGTGGTTTAGGGACAAAGGATGAAGGCATACAAGCATCTTATATTTTGCTAAGTCAAAAACCGGATCTTAGGAGAATCAAATCACACTCTAGATCGAGAAGTGCAAGTGTGTGGAATATATGGAGTGGAATACGTGGAGTGGAATTTGGCGGAATCTCATGGATTGATTCTTCCTCTCCTTGATTTATTTTTCGAGAGCATGGGCTATCTTTTATTCATATTTTTGCCATGCCTTTTTGGCATGCTTTTCTTTTGATCATATTTTTGCCATGTCTTTTGACATGCTTTTCTTTTTCTCATATTTTTGCCATGCCACTTGGCATGCTTTTCTTTTTCTTTTGCATAGCCCATGCCTCTACTTCACAGATTTTGAGAGAGGGAATCAAAGAACATGAAACTTTATTTTATGGAATGGATGATGGCATGATTTTTGCTAACTCCCAAAGTAGGAATTGCAAGTGAGAGGTGGAGTGTATGTGAATCTCGATCTTAGAAGCATGAAAGATTCCTCACTAAGGTCACAACAATTTGACAAAGCTCACTAAGATGACAAGCAGCATATGGTAGAAAGTTTAGAACTAATCCTATCATATGGCTCTACTGTTGGCACTCCTTACGGCCTACAGATAAATCCGCAAGCGGACGGATACCGATGTAGCTTTCACCCGGGAGTATTCCAAGGTATCGATTTCCACGGGGAACAAGAAGTGTACTAATCCTAAACTAAGTTGTCCTAGGTAGATGGAGTGGATGAATGAAATGGATGAGGTGGATGACGACAACAAGGAGAGAAGAGAAGAGGTAAGAGGGAAGAGAGGGTACGGGTCTGATAAAGGTATTCTACCGATTGATTGAGCAGATCAGAGGATACAGATAGATACTTGCTTCGGGACTACAGAGCCTCCGACACACAGAAAGGGGTGAGAAGGGGTGCCGGTTACCCTGAACCTTGGGTCCTAGGACACCGGAACTAACGTGATGGACTACGAAGACCGAAAGGGCTGTCACCACCTTACGGCTACCACCTCCGTTGCGACGGGCAGAAACTAAGTTAGCCTCAAGTATAGGCACCACGCCTACACTAGTTGACTAATACTTATCTACTGCAGACAGATAAGCACTCAAGCTAAGCAGCTAGTATACAGTTATACCAATCAACTAAGCATTGAACGAAGAACGAGACAAGTATATAAATGTAAGAACTGAATGCTCAATTAATCAGAGAGAGATACAAGAGTTACCAGACAAGACCCGGATGTTACTCGAAGTGAAGTCGCATCCGTAGAGGTACAGCGGGAAGAGGGGCCGACACTTCGGCTCCTCTCCGGGACGCTCACCTCTCCTCTCTCCCTATCTCTACTGATACAAGTGGAGAACTAACAGTGCTTCGCCTGCACTCTACTCTCTGTCTGTGTCTTTTGCAGGTGGAACCGGGCCTCTATTTATAGCAGGGAAGGACGGTGCTTTCTCCAGAATCTTCAAGATTGGCCTGCCTATG
>OAMR01000890.1:317357-330878 GCA_900205405.1 Echinochloa crus-galli
GTTGAATACAGGGCCTTTCTGAACATGTGGCTGTGTGTTGACGCAAAATCGGCTTCTCACGCCAAGCACACAGCAAGCCGAATCAGCTGGCTTCACACGTGCCCGATCGTCTGAATCCTGTAAGCGTGCCAGTCAATTTTCCCTGAAACTGACAAAGGAAGAAAAAATGTTTAGATATAAAACCTGGAACATGCCGGATGATACCAGACAGTTCCATCTCTACGGCTTGCAAGGCCAATCTTGATCGGCATATAGCTATGAACAAGCTATCTGTCGGCAATGCAGGCGCTCACATGCATATTCGGCAGAGCGCATACTGCCGAACGCATGACGTCATCATGATGAAAGATCGGTATTTAATTAGATGATCGTTACAATACTTAAATACAACCGATTAACGGGCATAAAGCATGATAAATGTGAAAGCACGATCGTAAATCTCTAATAAACAAGAATGCATAGGTCTAAAAGCACTAGTCTACCGCATGTCTAGATACCCTCGAACCCGTCAGGCGTAGAATCAAACAAGTTAATCCACCGCATGATACAACTTGTTTAAAATCACACCACCAACCAAGAATAGATCAATCTACCGCATGATATACTCTAAACGTGGAAGGCTAGAAGCATTCATTATTTAAAACAAAGTTACGAACACGTTTTCACTCATTGAGGGACTGCCGAATACGGCTAGATAGCCGATTCGGGTTCCATGAAGAAGGAACAAGCTTCGTCGATGTTGATAGACCTATCAGATCGATTTCGAGCTCTAATCCACCGGATGATTAGTTCTAAAACGACCCAAAAACCTGCATCTACCGCATGATACCCGGCTCTGTCAAGATCCATACAAAACCAACGAGTTTGAACCCGCGACACGTGGCAATCTAGATTGGTTTGAATTCGGCTATGTAAGGTAACATGGTCATGTCTTGCGATGAATCAAAACCGAACCTAACCAATCTAGACTGGGCAAAAAGAGTGTTATATGAATTAAACATAAAGTAAAACTCAAATAACACAAGGTAACTTAATGAATCTATTAGATCTTTGCCAAAATCTAATAGAGCCGATAACTTGCTTCAAGCTAAACCTTAGCCTACCGCATGACTCATGATTTAACAAAGAAGCCTTCTCATACCAAGCTTAAATCCACCGCATGATACTAAGCATGATACAAGGTTGTCGATACTTACGGAGGTCGACGGATCGATGGTTCCTCTCGAAGATTTCGACGACACGACTAAAGGACTCGAAAAGGTGGCGCAAGGCCGGTTTGTTGTATGATTGTTCGATCCCTATTACAATTGTCATGGGTTTATATTTATACCCAGACTTTGACACGATTCCTAGTCGACTACGATTACAAAACGTTTATTTCCAAAGAAATACGTCGAAGTGCCGTATTCATCTCGCATTCTTTATCAATCGGCTCTTTCCTTGTATTCAATCCACGTCATCATGCGTCCCGAATGCTTTCCATAGAGCAACTCCCTTGCCGAATCGGCGACGGACTCCCGACCGTAGAATGCCTTTGCCGAATCGTTCTCGAAGATAAGCTTTCTTAGCTGAACGATGTTTATCTTTTTCACCAAATCCGGCCCACATGTCAGCCTCTTCCTGGTGTCAATTTTTGGTGTTAACACATGCCCCTTCAATTTCGGGATAAAAGATACTTTTATCTTGGAATTGACTAGAAATCCGCAACATTCCTGGATCGAATCTACCCAATATCCGTTCTTTCCGCTCGAGTCGTTGGAGCTTCTGCTTGGATCCAAACCCTAGTTCATCCACTTCTTCAAGCTTCAATCCTCAAATGGCGGACCAAGATCAAGTTCTCCGGGTAATTTTCACTCCTCTTCAAGCACATTCGGCATCATTTTTTGAGTCACATCTTAAATTTTCCTTTCGCTTTTTTCTGTTCTTGGTAGGCTCTTGCGGCCGAACTTTTGATTCCCACCGAGGAGAAAACACCCACTTATTTTCTCGGGCCCGTAGGAGATTCAGACCCTTCTGAGCTGATTGCTGCCGAATCTCAGAGGATTCCCTTAAAAGCTTCACTGGCCAAGCCTCATGAATGGCAAGATGCTTTCAAGAACTGGCCTCTGCCCCCAATCGCCGGTTGGAGAAACTGGTACAAGAGAATTTTTGATGACAAAAGCCCTCAAACCAAGAACTGGGACAATCTCTGCATCTCACACTGTTTAGAGCTATCTTTAGCCGAGACACCCAAGAATGAGAGCCTTCTCATCGCAGCCTGCCACTTTTGGTCCAATGGTGCAAATGCTTTTCTTTTTGGCCATGGACCGATGTCTCCCACCTTGGCCAATGTCTATATGATGACCGGCCTGAATATCACAGAGTCTGTGCGCCCATACAAGTACAAGGGCTCCTCCAAGCAAACAGGAGTAAAGACAGGAGTTGGATATAAGAAATATATCCAGAATTATATGTCTGATGGTCCCTTGTCTGATGTTGAATACAGGGCTTTCCTGAATATGTGGCTGTGCAGATTCATTTTTTGCGGTAAAGCCAATGAGCCAACTCTGAATCATATTGTGATGGCTGAAGATTTGGCTGCTGGCACACTCATCCCTCTTGGGAAGTACCTACTGGGAAGTGTCTATCATATGCTTCACCAAACCATTCGCCTGATGCATACCAGCAAGAAAATTCCTTGTGTTAATGGTCCTTGGTGGTTCATCCAGATGTGGTTGCAGTTGTATATGCACCAGATCGTTGCTATTGATGTCAACAGTCGGCACTTTCCCTCAATCAACTACAAGGAAGGGGAAACCCCAAGCACCAAAGGCTGTCAGACTTATGGAGAAGCTGCTTCTACTGTATCTGTAGACCAAAGCATTGGTGAACTTTTCGAGCTTTTCTCCAAAGGTTTTGCTGATCCTCTCTGGTTTCCTTATCTTGATAACGACAACCTCACCCTTCCTTGTGAGTTTAGCTTTGAAACTGGATGTGTAGATGCACAAGCCACAGCCATCTTCAATTCTTTCATTCGGCCCTGTATTCTGCCAGCCGAATTTTGTGGAGGAAGGCTGGTTCAGAGTACCTTTGAGTACTATCAGCCGAATATGATGGCTAGGCAATTAGGCTGTGGCCAAGTGCCACCAAGATTATTTCTCCATGAATTCCTCAAGCCTAGGGAGATTGTCACAGACTCCACTGAGACAAGAAGGATTTTTGACTACAGATGCTGCACATCCATCTATAGACCTGAACCTTTTGTGCCAATAACATCTGCTCATCCTTCTTTCACTGTCTGGTGGCAAGAATTTCATGATCACATCTTCAACATGCCAATTCATCCCTTCTGCCTTGAGTTGATGCCTGACTACCAGCCAAATTCAGAGGTAATGTTGTTCAATCATTATCTGGCTTTAATAACAATTCTGCTTTTATTATAACTCTGTTATTTTGTAGGACATAGCACCTGCCCCTTTTGCCAGGACAATTCAGTATAATATTGTTGGTCCAATATCTGCTTTGGGGTATCAATCTCCTACTTTGGCTCAGTTGATGACCAGACAAGCCACTTTCGACCCAATCATTACCAAGCCATCTTCTGCCAAGAGAAAAACTTCTTCTCTGCCTGCTTCTTCAGCTCCCAAGAAGAAAAGAACAACTAACAGAAGAATCATTCAGGTTATAACCCTTTTCTTTTAAACTCAATGCTTGTTTGCACCATGTTCATCTTTAACTTTACTATTTCAGGCTCGATCACAGCAATCAGCAACTGCTACAGATTCTGCCGATGCTCTACTGACTGGTATGAAAATGCTTCATCATTATATTTACCTTTTCATTGGTATTTATTTTCCTTTCAACTGCAAGGTGGCGCAAGGCCGGTTTGTTGTATGATTATTCGATCCCTATTACAATTGTCATAGGTTTATATTTATACCCAGACTTTGACACGATTCCTAATCGACTACGATTACAAAACGTTTATTTCCAAAGAAATACGTCAAAATGCCGTATTCATCTCGCATTCTTCTGATTGTATCCTGCATTACCATCCATGAAACTGAGCACTTTATATCCAGCAGCAGCATCAACTAATGAATCGGCAACAGGCATTGGATATCCATCCATAGGTGTGGCTCTGTTTAGATCTCTAAAGTCTATGCAAACCCTCATTTTTCATTTTTCTTATAGACAGGAACAATATTAGAGATCCAATCCGCATATTTACATGGCCGAATGAAATTTGCATCTAGTAATCTTTCAATCTCCTTTTTCACATCGGCCAACACTTCTTCCTTGTAGATTTTTCGGGGTGGCTGTTTGTAAGGTTTATAACCAGGCTTGATCGGCAACCGATGCTCAACAATAGAACGGTCTAGACCAGGCATCTCCGAATAATCCCAAGCAAAGCAGTCTTTGTATTCTCTTAATAATTTAATCAACTCTTCTCTGAAAACTGAATCTAAGTTTGCACTGATGAATGTCGGCCTTGGTTTGTCACCATCTCCAATGTCCACTTCTTCTAGCTTATCAGCCGACACAAATCCACGTCCTAACTTCCCGTCAGTTCCATCAATTGGATTCTCCATTAAAAATTACTATGAGAGCCGACTGCTTTGACCATATTCTCTGATGTCACTTTCTTCAATGGAATTGCCTCGACCCACTTGGTGAAATAATCAGTGGCCAAAAGTACAAATTTATGCCCCTTGCTAGATGGAGGGTTTATTTGGAAAATAAAACCCAATACCCATCCTCTGAATGGCCACCCTTGAATCCCATTAACAGAACTTATATTAGATTCTTCCGTCGTCATTGTTCTAATGGAACTCTCGGTTGAGTTCAGGCTAGCTTCGTCAAACTGAAAGATACGGCGCTCTCGGATAAAAGCCGTTGAACTACTTGAAGACAACTGGCTTGCCTGGTCGAAGTTAAAGACACGGCTAGGGCTTCCCATAGGATAACTACATATTTCTCAGCTCTGCTACCAAAACAAAAGAGAAAGGAGACTTGGATTTTGGTCGTCGTTGGTTCTACCAACGAAACGAAGGATATTGGAACACGAACTTCTTTGACAAGACAAAGTGCTAGCTTTACTTCCCAGTACAGTAACGCATACACAGGAGCGTCCCATCGACGAGGGCCAATGAGACTATTCTACGCGTTTTCTGAGGAGCAACATGAGACTTGATTTTCCTCTATCATTACTGAAGTTTTTAGCTTCAAAATGGAATCTGAGGAAGGAAATATCCATTGGATAATTTATAACACTCCTTGACTGACGACTGGTACGAACTTGCTGAAAGCACGAGCGTAGAAGCGAAAGAAGAAGCGAGGGGATTGAGCTTCCAAGCGAAAGAACAAGGGATGAGCGCTTTGTTGCGCCTGCGCATACGTTTTCTTGCTCCTTTCTATACGCAAATTCCTGACTGAACCTCAGTCCACAGTTTTACCTATCTTTCTGGAGTCGGGGTGAACTCGTTCACCTTACGTCTTTGGTGGAATGGAATCCCCTACCCTGTGTTAAGCATATAGCTAGCGTTTCTGGTGAACTTCACTTCACACCTAAAAAATCCCGATTGGAAAGAGAGAAACTTGACACGCTATAGTGACAGGCGAGGGCGAGCGAACCCCGTTAGCTACAATTCTATATCTTCTTTTTGTACCCCTGCCTTATCACTACAGCCACGGATTGAGCGAAAGCCGCCCAAATGAAGATCAGATCACGAAATCATTCTACGATCGATCGAGTTATTCTCTAGATCTTTATATCAAATAAGAAGACAGAGAGACTCGGCTTCAAGATGGAGATTGACCATCTGCACCTGCTCATTCAATTATTCTATTCCGAGAAATCCGGACTACAATCTTCAGACAGAGGGTCCCTTCGATAAACTACTTGTCTCATTGGGAATACCCTCTGAACCAGTTCAATTAGATCAGGGGTGATCATGGGTCAGATTCTAGCCTCTATACCATGAACTGGCTTTCCCACTAAACTGCAACACTACCATATGGGTCTTGTTTGTATCAGGAACTGGGCAGAGAGAAAAGTAATGGTTACATTGAATCACCCACTCATCAGGATCTGTCCCCTCTTTCTTTGGAAAATCAAGTTTTGGTAAGGCTGATCTTGTTACTTGGTCTGGTACTGTGTGTCCTTTTTATTTATCAATCTCCACGCTTCGCGCCTCTACTAAAGCCCTATTATTGGATTCACGAGACTTACGAGCATCCTGAATGAATTGACTTACCACAACTGGTGTATCTAGTATTCCCTTGTAAGATTTATTACCAATACTAGAGCTGCTAGCCTTATCTGATCCCGTATGTGTTCTAAGCACCTTCTCGTACTTAGTATCAAATCGAGTTATCCTTGAATCTATTTGGCGAGAAACCAACTCAAACTATCCCATTCGTGCCTACTGTGAATGTCTATACTTAGAAGCTATCCCGCGAAAAGCACAAGCTATTCCTCTTCAACTATTAAGTAGCTCTAGCTAGCATATCTCGTCGTGCATAAACCTTACCTGCTTCTAAAACTTCTACTTACATCTGTGACTGCCTATTCCGGTCTTTCTCTAAAATAGCTATCTTTGAATTCCTACTTGTAAACAAACTAAACTAATAAATATATCATAGAAACATGAGCTTGTGATATAGCTACACCTAATTCCAGACCGGTTAATGCGTCCCTTTCTTATCCTCCAACCTCTTTTATGTATTCTGGGCTATCAGAAAATCCTTAGAATAAAAGTTTGTCAGAAGAAGAAAAAAAGGAGTGGCATTCATTCAAATAAAGTTTCACAAACTGGAGGCCTTGCTTTCGCGCGGGGAGAGAGATAGCGATGGGCGGCTGCTGTCTTGTCACCGTGTTCCTGTATACCGGTAAGATGATGAATGGTGATGCAGGACAGTCGAGCTTATCCTTTATTCGTATTGTCAGCTAGAAACTTGTTATCAGATCTATAAGGGACACAATCCTGTGGTGAAAGCCGCCATCAACATTCGCGTAGAAAGGTGCTTCCCAAAAAGGGAGGGGAAAACGAGATGATTGCTTTGCCCAGTAAACTATGCTTGCTCTGATGACCTGGCCTTTCTCCCGTTAAAAGGTGGGTACCTTTCCCTAAATCCTTCTCCCGTGCATGCTATTCTCCTGTTCCCCCGAAGGGCGGTATCAATACGGCAACCCGAAAGCTCGTTATCAAAGTGGTCTCTTCTCAAAAGCTTATCTGCCAGATGAAAACAAGTTCGTAGTAACAGGGGGCAGCAGGTTGGATAAGGGTGCCAGTGAAGAAATCAAGAGAATATGCTTTGGAGTATTCATTGAAAGAAGTCTTCCTATAAGATAATCATCTTTCCTTTGTTTTGACATTCTTGATGTATTTTCCACTGTATGGACATCCTTCTATCTTTGTATCGGTAGCCTCTTCAAAGTATTGCTTTAAAGTTCCTCATGAAGACAGAGAACCAGCTGACTACTATAACTCCCCATCTCATCCTTCTGCTTAGACTGGCTTTCTCTCCCTCCTTTTCCTCCACTCTCCCGTTAACGAGGTCGAGTGCCAGCTTACCGCGGAGGATTAATGGGCAGTCGGGGTAGACCTTCTGGGGACGTGGATCCGGTGAATGACTAATAAGAAAGTGAGAGCACCCGGTTTTAATATTACGGTTCGATGGGAGATCCCGACCTGGGAGTCGGAACTCGGACCAGTATGGTAGCTGCATGGCGTTGATATCACTAGCTCGTACCAACTATACTATATAGTATCGATAGACGGGCCTCTATCAACATGATAGCTTAGCCCTTGTATAGTATCGATTACCTGGCTTCTTTAGCACGGGTTTCGTCAGGGAAGTATTCCAGGCCAAATAGCTGAAGAGAAGATGGTTCGCGCTAAGGGTGACTAAAGGCAGAGAATTCTGTACGCCAAGAAGAAAAGAAAGTTTGTAGGGGTGAGAATTCACTTTCAAACCCTTTTCTTGCCCCTATCCTTTTTGCTTTCGATAACTGGCGGATTCCTTTGTACTTGAAAGATTGAGAGGAAAGTCACTGCAGTGATACCAGCTAGGTTTGAGATTGACTTTGTCAATTCAGTGAATAGAATAGGCCTCCATACTTGCCCTGATCGTTCGACTTCCGTGGTTAATAAGATTGGATTCCGTGCTTCTAGTTCTTGCTTTCATAGACAGATTTCTCCTATGTTTGCTCGCTTCTGGTTGGGACTTCCCTCGCTATCCTTGGGTTCTTCCTAAACTTCCTTCTTTCCGAGGGGTGGACTACCTGACCTGGGCCTGGTCTATTCACCCTGTTCGAAGTACCCTTCCTAGTCCACAGCTCGACTGCTCGTACTCTTCTTTTCTTTGAACCCATGAAAGGTCTGTCTCAAAACTTAGATTTAGATATGCAAGCACGAGATTCCCTACTTCCGGATATAGATACATTAAAGCCATTCCATAGTACATGCCGATTGAAGGATGTAGACTATATGTTGGCGATGAGGCTGCAGAGAAGAGTTCAGCCATGAGCGATAGAGCTCGGGTTGGATAGAGAAAGGAAGAAGCAACAGGAGTGATGGAAACAATAGGTCGGCAGAGAACGAACAAATGCAAGATCCTCAAGAAAATGGATTAAGGTGGGCTTCGGATTACCGAAATTGGATTTCCTTTTCGTGCCATATGTCGCTTAGACTTGACCTTTTCTCCCGCCCCCTATAATCTTCGGCTCCTCGTTTTTATGCAATTATGAAATTACTCATTTTGATGGAGATTTGTAGCATCATTCAAGTAAATACAAATTGAGATCGTAGAAACATGAGCTTGTGATATAGCTACACCTAATTCCAGACCGGTTAATGCGAGAACTATAAATAAGGGACCAAGATCTCCTATGAAATAAAAAATATTATTCAGAAATAGCATAGTCCAAGCAAACCCACTTAAAATCTTTACTGAACTATGACCGGCCATCATATTAGCAAATAAACGTATTCCTGAGCTTAATGCACGAAAACAATGAGAGATTAGCTCAAGGAGTACTAAAAAAGGTGCTAATGGCAGTGGGACTCCCGCAGGTAATAAGAAGCTAAAAAAATGAAGCCCATGTCTTTGAAATCCAACGATCGTAATGCCTATAAAAATGGAAAATGAAAGAGCCAAAGTAATGAGAAAATGACTTGTCACTGTGAAGCTAAAGGGTATCATACCCTGGGGATTACGAAATAACGAAAAAGTAAAAGTGACCGAGATGCAAGGGAAAAACTTTTGTTTCACATTTCCAGAAATACCACCTATTTGTTCGTTTACCAGGTTCAGCACGAAATCATAAATAAGCTCTACCAAGGATTGCCATGCATTTGGCACTGACTTTCCCCCTCCCTTTTTCGTAACAACAAAAAGAAGAAGTAAGACCAAACCGAGAGTGAGCAGCATAGACAAGGACGGATTTGTGAATGATAAATAATAGTTGCCCATATGAAGATCCAGAATAGGGTGAATGCTAAATTGATCCAAGGGGCTCGACAAATCTATTACAGGGCCGGCTGAAACTGGAATACCCGCCTCATTGGCAGGGCCGGCTGAAACTGGGCCAGGGCTACCCGCTAAATTCATCGCAGCTAAATCTAAATTCTCTGTGAAATCTGAATTCGCTAGGTTGCCTACTCCGTACTTGAAGGCTTCACTTTCGGCGCCGTTTGCTCTTAAATCCTGGAGTAGCCCCTGAAGAAATTCAGGATTATTACTTTCCCCATGTACACGTTCGGCCACAGCCAGAACATCGTCTGGATTCCCGTCTTTCATCAAATTCCCTATTTCCTCGCGTATAGCCCCTTGATATTCGACTACTCTTTCATCGGTCGGGTTCAGACCAGGATGGTCTTCAAAAATGCCAGTTGTTCCCCCCCCTTGAATCCCATTAACAGAACTTATATTAGATTCTTCCGTCGTCATTGTTCTAATGGAACTCTCGGTTGAGTTCAGGCTAGCTTCGTCAAACTGAAAGATACGGCGCTCTCGGATAAAAGCCGTTGAACTACTTGAAGACAACTGGCTTGCCTGGTCGAAGTTAAAGACACGGCTAGGGCTTCCCATAGGATAACTACATATTTCTCAGCTCTGCTACCAAAACAAAAGAGAAAGGAGACTTGGATTTTGGTCGTCGTTGGTTCTACCAACGAAACGAAGGATATTGGAACACGAACTTCTTTGACAAGACAAAGTGCTAGCTTTACTTCCCAGTACAGTAACGCATACACAGGAGCGTCCCATCGACGAGGGCCAATGAGACTATTCTACGCGTTTTCTGAGGAGCAACATGAGACTTGATTTTCCTCTATCATTACTGAAGTTTTTAGCTTCAAAATGGAATCTGAGGAAGGAAATATCCATTGGATAATTTATAACACTCCTTGACTGTCGCCTTGCTTGACAGGAAGGTAAATCCATGCTGTTACATGAATCTCTCGGCCAATTATACCGGGTTCTCAATCTACAATGTAGCAACAGATTGTCGAAGAAGAATCAGATAACAGTGATTGAGACAAGAGCTGGTGTGCTGACTGGACGGTTCAGAGAAGAGGTTAACAATGCCTATGAGGAGCACAGGGAGATAAATTGGGCTAAAGGTTTGGAGGCTCGGGTTTGGATTTGAGATTAAGGTTTTTCGAGTTTGACCCGTTTGAGAGGTCGAGGGGAGGTGGATTGGAGTGCTTGCTACCCCGGAAGACCTATTGTGTCAACCATCGCTCTGGTCGACTTGCCTTTCTACTTCTCTTATGATAAAATATTAAGACCTAACTTCTTGTTCACGCTCTCCTGCAATTGTTTCTTTTGTTAGAAGGGGATTTAGTAGTTGGAGATGTGATCTAATACAGAACTAGGCAATCTAGAAAGAATTTGACGAGCTAATGATTGGGGATCTTCTACCTAGAGAGTATACAGCTGAACCCATTCCAGCCAATATTGATGAAAGTGGAAGCACTGTTCGCTATTCCTGGATCGACTATATGATAGGCGATAGCACCAGTTTTACATTCCTCAAAAAGAAGACGGATTCGAGAATAGTATAGACTTCTTTATTCCTCTCCGTCGGGTCACACAAGGAATTCTCTTGACTTTAAAAGAACTTTTTAAGTGGATAACATCACATTTCTTATTCATCTGCACCTGAGAGGAAAACTGAGAAAAGTTAATTCATTGCCGAAAAAGCACCTGGATTCACTGGGCTAGCTCAAAAAGGGATATTGACTTGTGCGCTGAAATCGAAAAGTCTGTCAACTCCTAGCTGTCGAAAGAACAGCTGCCAACCGAACATGATCTCTACCCATGGCGATTGCCATCCAAGAAAGCACTTTCCCCTTTATCCCCGCCCTCAGAGGAAGATTCTAGCTCTGTCCCTGATTCCATCCAAACGAGCTAAATAGTGACCGGCCCGATGTTCAGTAATAAAATCAGCAATAATCTGACCCTTGACAGCCTTTGCCGATTCAAACCTCAATTCAAACTCAGATAAGGCTAAAATCCATTTGCCAATCCTTCCATTTAAAATTGGCATAGATAACATGTGCTTGATTACATCAAACTTTGAATATACTTCAGTCGATGTTGATTTATTTCCATCTTGTAACCTTGCAGAGCGTGATGCTGAGCTTAATCGGCTGAAGGCGCTGGTGGAGGAGCTGGCGAACAAGGTGAACGCTCCTGGAGAGACACCAGAGGCTCGCCTCGGTGCTGTAGCAGGTCGAGTCGACGAGGTGGCTCTTCATGGCGTTCGCCTGGGTGCTGCTGTGGGCCTCGTCGCCATGTCGACGCATACCGGCCGCGACTACTCCATCCTTCCGGCCGGTTTCGCCGACGGCAACCCGGAAGACGTCGATGACATCGACACCTCCATCGAGCGCCTCGAGGGCCATGGCGCTGCCGTCGCCGCTTCAATCCATCCCCAGTCTGTCTTGAACAGGCTATTTGAGTAGTTTGTATTTAGGGATGGTTGAATATTAAAAGTAGCTTCCGCAACAATCGAAATTCTTTCCGTCACGTTTGGATTTTTGCGGAAGCATCGATGATGTTGAACACCTTGATTGCCGATTCAGTTCGTCCCCAGTCTGTCTTGAACAAGTTGTCTCATTAGCTTGTACCAGGGATTATTGAATTTCGGCAATAAAGTTTATCTTTTGTGATTCCTCTGTGATATCTCCACTGGAACTCTCCAATCTCTCTTCAGTATGATATGCAGGGCCCTTCTACTGAGCTTGAGAGGTCTCCTTCTCCCATTCAGGAAGTCAGGATAGAGGTAAATAAAGTCATTCTTCTCTTATTCATTTATCATCATTCAATTCATCAAGAGTCTTTTTTCTTTCAGGAGAAGCCTGCTCCATCACTCAGCTACTCTTTTGCTGTGGATGATTTTAATGTTGAACAAGGAGAAGAAATATCATCTAGCCAAGTTCCATCAGAGAAAATTCAGGCCAAATTGAAGGACATTCTCTCCTTGCTACACAGAGATATTCGAGACCAAGTCAAGGATGCTGATCTCCTGAGGGATGTACTTGAATCTGTTGATCAAGATCTTCCTGCTGACATCAGAGCTTCTTTGGATCCAGTTTCCAAGCTGGACAATCACTTTGCTGCAGTGAAGCAGGCTCTGAGGAACCAATCTGTTCAGTCAGATTTAGAGCAAAAGAGAGCCATGGCCAAACAATCTATGAAAAATCTGCATTCACAGGTTCAAAGCAATAAAGAGTTGCTAACTAGCCTCCAATCTGCACTTGAGTCAAAAGAAACCAGGAAGGCTGTGTTGGAAGCTGAATTGAAGAACTTATCGGCTGAAATTGAAGCTGATAAAAAGAAGATAGCCGAACTCCCTGGTCTGACAGAGGAAATGCGCAAGGAAATTTCTGAATGTGTAATTGTAATGAATACTTGACAGCCGAATGACCTATGCAGTTTTGTTCTGTATCCTTATCTTTGTTTCACTGTCTGTGACCCATTCGGCAAAGCTGACTGTAATGAATTTCGTTGTCCAAAGCCTATTCGGCAAAGCTAACTACCAGCAAGAAAATTCCTTGTGTTAATGGTCCTTGGTGGTTCATCCAGATGTGGTTGCAGTTGTATATGCACCAGATCATTGCTATTGATGTCAACAATCGGCACTTTCCCTCAATCAACTACAAGGAAGGGGAAACCCCAAGCACCAAAGGCTGTCAGACTTATGGAGAAGGTGCTTCTACAGTATCTGTAGACCAAAGCATTGGTGAACTTTTCGAGCTTTTCTCCAAAGGTTTTGCTGATCCTCTCTGGTTTCCTTATCTTGATAACGACAACCTCACCCTTCCTTGTGAGTTTAGCTTTGAAACTGGATGTGTAGATGCAAAAGCCACAACCATCTTCAACTCATTCATTCGGCCCTGTATCCTGCCAGCCGAATTTTGTGGAGGGAGGCTGGTTCAGAGTACCTTTGAGTACTATCAGCCGAATATGAATGAAAGATCGGTATTTTAATTAAGCGACACGTTGTAGCATGTAACCATAACCGATTAT
>OAMR01000683.1:3372-27171 GCA_900205405.1 Echinochloa crus-galli
ACTTACAAATAGAGGCAAAAATGCTAACCAGAAGTAGGTGTGCCATCCTGCATTTGACAGCAACACAAAGGATAAATGGTAAACAGAATCACAGAAGATAGCTAGTTTGAAGCATATCATGCTCTGCAATTGAGAAAGCAATGATAATGATATATGTACATACACACATAGCAACTAATCAATTCCAGAGAGTCAAGAGTTCAAGTTACCCCAAACCGTAGGAGTTGGTATGCAAAAAACAGTAAGTATAAGTCATAAGAAGAGGTGCTTGATATAATAGGTACTTCTGCACTATGAACCCAATGATTTTAAGGCATGAAGAAAATTATACATTAGGTCGAATCTGGCTGTGTGAGTAGGGAGGGTGACGCCATTTTATGGCGCCAGGTGTGACCTGTCTAGGCCGTTGTAATTCTATTCTACCTTAATGAAATGACGCGCAGTTCTCCTGCGTGGTTCGAGAAAAAAAAGAAGTACCATTAATATTCAGCAACAGGAAGAAGATGACAAAAAGCCATAGATACCAGCTGCATACAAGTAAAGTAAGGTAAGATCACTTGCATATTTAAGCAAACTCGGACCATTTCTCTAAAAAAACCAACCTGATACCGACAACCCTCTTGAACTCGTGTTCAAGAGCACGGATCATGTACTTGTGGAAATCAAAGTCTGGTTTTTTGGGATAGTGTATCTGAATGACAAGAATAGATATGTGCCCCAATTAGCTTCAATAGAAATACAGGCAGAAATGCATGAAAATGAATGAGCACGAAGGAAACTAAAAAGTATATCTTACCAAGACAAATGCCGATCTAAGAGCTTCATAATCTGATTTACTCACAGAATCGTAAAATTGCTTAAAGAATGCAGTCTGCAACATGTTGGATAAAAGTTTCTTCGTAAGTTATAAATGAAGTGGCACATAGTCAAAGATAACTCAACATTAAGGATGCTTCAGAAAATCCCCAAATAATATGAAAAATAAATGGGAAGGGCAGATGCCATTCCTCCCCGGGCCCGCACAAAAAAAACACTAAACATAAACAAAAATATCGCTGGTTGGCAGCCATAATGATGCAAATTTATGTACTATGATATACTAACATTCTATTATTTCATTGCTTGTTAATAGGAGTTCACAATTCTATCTTCAGTACTTCTGCCATATAATGAAAAGGCATGCATTGTAGTCAAAATCATTATGCATAACTATTTGCTTTGAGATAAACAATGAGCCCTTATGTAGCAGTGAGATTCTATTTAACTGAACTGAGTGATATCATCGGATAAGCAGATGACTTACTATCCAGCTTACAACAGCCAACTTCATCAAAAATCCATTTGTTCGGTCACGGACAAATTCACCTTGATGATTTCGATGTAGCACAAAACTCAATGGTGCATCTTTTCCTTCAATTCTTGCTTGCTGCACTGCAAGCAATTTTCACCCAAAGTGAAACGAAAACAGTGAGCAAACAATATAACAGTGATAGTACTTCACCTAAAACCTGAAGAATAGTTTCGCAAAAAGGAAACACAAAGAATAGTTACTTTGATACAGAACTTCCTAGAAACTAGCATGTCCAAGGAGCAACCCTTTTATCAGGAGATGAAGAAAAAATATTCAATGGGACTGGCAGAATCAGATTGTAATGCATCGCTAGCATTCAGATTCTACAGAAAAGTGTCACGGCCGCCGAGCATGACAAAAAGTGAGCACTCAATTGGCTCCTACTCATGAAATACCACTTGTTCTAAGATATCACGGGCTTATGCAATGTTGTCTCCTTGTTTTGTGGACTATGAATGTAGAACATCCACAAAAACGGAACTAGCAGAACAGACAGCATCAATAATGCATAATCATTGCAGAATTTTAAGAAATGAAATGAGGAGAAAGAGAGATATAAATGGATTATTCATACAAGGAGCGCATTGCCTAGAGGATCTGGATGACAGAATTCAGGGACTCCACAGTGCAGAATGAAAACACCCTTTTTCAGATGAAAACAGGGTTTAAAAATGAAACAGGAACAATTTGTATGAGGAATTCATTAGAAGGCCTAGATGAGTTCTAGGTGGCAGAATTCAGGGACTCGTGCTGTACATAGGTGAAAACACTTTTTTTCTTTTGCAGAAGAAAAGAGAGGAGCAATAGCTCCAAAATGTTGGGAATAAAATGATGACTCGGTTGGTGCGGGTTTAGTTTAATTGAATGGTGTTCAATGATATGAAGACCAGGTAGAAATCTATGCGTGTGTCTTCATATGCATCTTAAATACCACAAAGAAAGAATGAAAGAAGCAATCTTTGTCATCTGTTGTAGGCATTCAAGGAAATTATCTATCTTCAAATATATTATACTGTAGTCTCGTGTAACATAATGTAGGCAACCTGCAAAGTACTTCTGAATAGTAAATAAAGGAAACAAGAGGATCGGGCAATAACGCACATTTCCCTTCTATTTCTTGGTGAATTCCTGTTTCCCAGTGCTTCCACTTTTTCATCTACCAAAATTTAGCCAATGCAAGTTATTGCCAACAAACATTATCATACGCAACAGAAATCTATCTTCACAGACATACCTTCGCTCCACCAAGTAATATTGTTGTGGCACAAAACACAACATGGACTAAACCAAGTACAAATATGAAGATGTGCAGCTGATGTAATGCCTCCAGTGATAACAATGGAACATCACCCTGAAACAAAGTAAGCTATTGCTTCACAATGATCACTCTTGAAAACATTTATGCATGACACAACTTAACATTGCTTCAAGTGACAGATAAGTGACACAAACTTTACTAACCAGAATATTTTATTGCAAATGAACATAGCAGTCATTAATATACTTACTTACCCAAAACAAGAAAATATATCGATTCCAAGAAAAAGGAACATAAATATATGAAAATATGGTATACCCTAACCTTTTTCTTGCAAATTTTGGGACCTTCTTCTGCAACTCCGTGGTTCTCTCTCTTGCATGGAAGCATGAAATCTGTAGCAGTTTCCGGAATGCAAATATTGACAATAAAACCCTGGGAGAGACTCAGGACGAAGGAAATGAATCCAAGAAGCATTAATTCTGCAATCATAACCATAGAACCACATTAGATGAAGAAAAACTGTACAATATCCCAAATTGAAGAAACTGTACCATACATTTTTTTCATGAAAACATTTTTTTATTGTAATCAACTAAACAAATTCAAGCTAATACTGGACAGTGCTTTCATTTAGTGTTCTTCTGCTGATAAGGCACAAATAATAAATGATCCAGGGGTGACTCTATGGCATATTGATAAATGTTCACAGCAAACGAAGATCGCCCCAGAATGCTACCTTCTTTTAGTCTCTGTAGAGCTGAAAACAGTGCTTTCTGCTCCGTATGTTTCAGATACTGCACAAGTAAAGGTGAAAAAAGAATAAGGTGGGGGATCAAACAAATTTGTTGAATATTAGAATTATTCTTCAAACATGATTTACTACATAAATTTTTAAACGTACAGAGATCAAAGCTAATCTCTCCCATCTGTCATTTCAATGGATTTTTTTTAATTATAAAAATCAATATAGCCTAAGTCTTCTGACCTGAAACAGCAGCCAGCCTAGGAAGGTGTTATTGAGATAACTGATTAGAACAGAAAGGAAAGTGATTGAAGCTAACTGAGAAAGTTGATAGCTAGGAAGACAGTTTAATGAAATTGTCTTGCCAAAAGGAAAAAAATGATGATAGGGTGAAATGGTCAAATTTGAATCCCTACTTATTAATTAACCTCAAAGATAATAGAATATGAGCCATGATATGTAGCCTATCATGCTAGTTATTGAGGTTGCAAACTCCAAAATCCCTTTAGAAACAGGGGAAAACCTCGGATCTAAAGCACAGTGGTTCGCTGAATCCCTAATTCTCCTGAATTTAAAACTCGTCATAAGCAGGTCAAATGCAGATGAGCAGTACCAACTCAAATGCAACGGCCATGGCATGTCAAGTTCATTAACTTAGCTAAGCTAAGTGCAGCATTCCCCATGGCATGCGTCGTGAGCTCGTGAATCGATCGCAAGAAGGAAGACGGCGCCCTGATTCCCCCCAATGTCTCGTTTGGATAACAGCGTTCCCTTCGAATACATGTGGGTTAGAGTGAATAATAAACTGAATTCACGGTCAATCCTAGTAATACAGGATCGGAGGGGATTATCCGCTATCCAAACAAGGACCAAGGGGACTCCAAAATTGCCATTCTATTATGTCGGAACACAATCAGCCGAGTGGTTTCGCTACACAATCAGAGCACGTGCGTACCTTGCCGAGGTAATGGAGGAAGCGCTCGGCGGCGAGGGAGACGGAGACGATGACGAGGCACACGGTGGCCACCACCCAGGTGGGCGTGTGCGCGAGCGACGCCTCCTCCGCCATGGGCCCTCCTCCTCCTCCTCCGCCTGCTGCTGCTGCTGCTGCTGCTGCTTCCGATGGTAGCGGCGCGCCCTGGCTCCCGCTCGCTGCCGCCCAACCATTGGTCGGCTAGCGAAAGGCGCGCGGTTAAAGGAGCGGGGGTGACGCCGGGCGGCGGCGGCGGCGGCAAGGAAGGAATCGGCGTGGCGGGCGCGCGCGGCCACCTGCCGGATTCCATCCCGTCCTCGCGCTAGTGGGTACGGGGTAGGGGACTAGGGGGCAGTAGCCAAGCTGCTTTGCTTCGGCCGCCGGCCTTCCTCCCCGTCCCAGATGCCATGGCTAGTCGGCAACGGCTACTACTACCTGCCTACCTCTACGAGGGAGGTGGATCACTGCGTTCGGCAGGCCCGCGAGAGGTGGGCTCTGTGTTGGTGGAAGGTTTGCGGCCCACGAGTGGTCCGCGGATCGTGTGCGGGCTGTGCGAGTAGGCAGGCCGGCAGGTTGAAGCCCATTCGTTCGAGTGGCCCCGTGTGTGCCGGAGCGTTGGAGGGGGTGTGATTCCTGAATAACCAGTTCACCAATATCCAGCAAAGTGATCGATGATCAAGAGTTACAGAAATACAATATCGACGGTTGAATACATTATTTGAGATTACCCCGGTGGACCTTGGCAACGCTAGGGATTGCACAGACAGGCGAGACGGGACACCCGGAAGGCGGAAACAGAGAAAAGCCTATTGCTTCATGATGGTCACTCTTGGAAAAGACTTTCGCACAATATGCTTCATTTTGGTAGCTGGTGCTTTGGTTAAACTAAAGACCTTGAATTTCGTTGCTCCGAAAAGTAATGAAATTTCAGGAATAGCCCTTTGTGAAAAATATTTTGTTGTCAATGAACAACGCAAACAGTTGTACGTTCACCGGATCTTAATATAGGAAATTGCAATATACAACCTTACCTATTCCTGCAAATTTTGGCACCATCTTCAATCAATTGATAAATATTGATAAGGCACAATGACTATGGTTGGAAATTTTTTATTTAATTCTTTAGTTGATAAAGCATAAAAACAGATAGATCCAAAAAAATGAATTTGGTATATATTGATAAATGTTGCAGCAATCAAAGTTTTTCTATAGTGCTGCTCCCTCCGTTGCAAAATTATAATTTGTTTTGTTTATCTAATAAATCATATATTTGTCCTATATATCAAGATATAGGCTATGCATAAATATATATAAAAATAATATATATAGAAAAAATAAATTATAATCTAAGATGGAGAAAATATCTTCTTTTAGCCTAGAGCTGCAAACCGTGCTCTCTCTCTCTCTCTCCACTTCTTTCTACTCTAGTGATTTTTATGTCACAAATAACGTAAAAATGGCCACTGCTTTCTACTCTAGTGATTTCTACTCTACAGCGAGCGGGTGGCCCAAGAGCAATCCATCTGGGTCGCGCGGAGGGTTCGAGTTAGGTTCATGCTGTGTGCGGGCCGGGATGCCACTAGCAGCGCCGGCAGCCAGCCATTGATCATTTTCCGTGAGTATGGATTTTGACGAGCCTAAATCCACGCTCTTTTCTACCTCTTTTTTCAGTCTTCTCCATATGAGAATATTTACCACATTTGAACTTTCTTCACAATATTTTACCATTCATCCTATTCAAAAAATTATTATAGATATAAAAAATTATATTTAATGTATCTTTTATGATAAATTGAGTCGTAAATAAAATATATATTTTTTAAAATATTAGAGGAATGATCAAATATTTTGATACGTACATGCATGCTTCTCAATCTTATTAGAGCTATATGCCCGAGATAGTGCCGCATAGGCTCTAGAAGAAAGCTCAGCCGCTTTACACGACAAGAAACAAGAAACCACCCACCAGGGCACCAGGCCACCACCACTGGATACGAACGACGACGAAGTGGTGGGTCTCGATCAGTGCGGCTGCTGGCTGGCTCTATATGCATCATCGCGTAATGCTCCCCGGCGTCATGCAATTAACGTCCAAATGCTTGGACCAAACAATCGGCAGGGAATATTGAATAATTAATCTAATCCCCTCCCAACATCGCTCCGAAACCACCCGCCTAACTCTCTTACCGTACCATCCATCACACGCATGCACGCAAGCACTCATGGGTCGTCAGTCGTTTGTTGTAGCTAGTGGCGCAACAACCAACAAGCGGGCAAGCTAGCGGCCGGCCGGCACCACCACCACCACCGGGGCGGCCACAGCGAAAGCAAGCAAATTAAAGCATGTGTATGCTGCTCCTAGTATAATGGCCACGACCAAGGGATTCAAACGATTCTATAGAATAATACCTAAAATGCAGCTAGAGTCCTATCAAGAGTTCGACCACAAAGAGCTCGGTCCGGTTCCTATTTTATTTCCTGTTGTTCGAAAGACAAACGGTGACAGCGGCTGTGCTGGCTAGAATCAAACATGAAACCGAGTTATATGAAAAAGCGCTCTCATGCTACACATATAAATAATTTTTTCTGCTTAGTACTCAAAGATATGTAGTTTTCATATATATTCGAGAAAAATTTCCATGAGAAGATGTTTCTTTCTAACCCATACTGGAAGAAAATGGGCGTGTTTTGGTTTTCCACAACACTTATTAGCCATGGCAAAAGCTGGACCCTACTTAGTTGAGGTGTGCCACAGCTAGTGCACATGCCTTTTTTTGACCATGAGTTGACCTAGTTAACGGTTCTTCTACACATACTCCCTCCGGTTTAGTAAAAGAAGTCGTTTATGACAGCAACATGGTCACCAAAGCACAACTTTGACTTCTCTTTTCTATAAAAATATTTCTTGAAAAGTTACATATTTATACTTTTATAAAAGTACTTTTCAAGACCAATCTATTTATATAATTTTCACATTTCTAAACTCAACGACTTAAATGTTATTCATGATTTATATTCCAAATGTTTGACTCAAACCTTGTCCAAAACGACTTCTTTTACTAAACTGGAGGGAGTATGCTCTAGTGCGAAGACTTGGATGGAGTCGCTCATATAAGTTTATATGAGCGAGTTGGCTGAAAGCTCAGGCCAGCATCGGCCATTGGCATTGCTTGCTCTCCCCATGTTCCTAGGCTCCTAGCCCAATCGCGGTGGAGGGGACGTGGACGCTTGTGCTGTTCTTCCGTGCCCTTGGGCTGTAACCCACCACCACCTCACAGGCCACACCGCTAGCAAGGCGCGGCATGCAGCCTCCACTTCTGCAAAATCTCTGGACCGAACATAATCTACTTAATTTCTTCCTTTCTTTTGCAAGTACACTCTTATCTTATCTGCACACTATTCATTATGACAATCAACACGGCGCTACTCTATATTAAACATTCTGGTGATCTGGTCTCCTCCTCGCTCTTGTAATTTTTCTAGCTATTCTCATGACATCATATATGCATGGGCGCATTTTATTTTGCAAAAAAATTGGACCCGCTTCAATTTCTTATTCTTTTTGCAAATTGCAGCAAATTATATTCTGAAAGAAAGCAAGGCGTGTAGCCTAACACTGGAATGGGTCCTCCATCATTTTTGTAGGACGGACCCCCACTTAGAGCGACTCTAGTGGAGCCCTTTAAATTGAGGCCTCCAAAACTCATTTGTAGGCCCATCTCTAAAAAAATAGAGGTCCAAAATAAACACTCAATTCCAGTGGGCATATGAACTCGGGCCTATGTTTCTCTATGGACCCACCTGTCAGCCGGATGGATGGAAAATATTTGGTGGGACCCACGGTTGGAGGGGGAATTGGAGGACCTCTAGAAATGGAGGCTTGATGGGGAGATTTGGATGCCTATGCAAAATGCAGGCCCATTTGAAGGCCCTGCTGGAGTTGTATTTTTGCTCTAATCCTCTAAATTTTAGAGTAGATGCCCATATAAAGGTCCCTGCTGGAGTTGTTCTTAGATGTCAATGAGATTATTGGGGAACTACAAAAGCAAATGTCCCAATAATCATGAAATAAATATTAGAACATCCTCGTTAGTCAGTTATTAGGAAAGATTTATTGGAGGATTGCGAGAGATGATAGTGCAATCATGAATTTTAAACTTGTAAGCAAAATTAAAAAAAAAAACTATTTTAGTCATTGGATATATCACCGTGCCAATAGCATGTCATGTAAAACCACCCTACCAAGGCTTTATATTCATGCTATGTCGCCCCAGTAACTCAAAGTAGCTTCGCCCAGCAGAGTGTTAAGAGTCTCCAATAACACCAAACTTTCTAAATTCTAATTAGTACAAAGTTAGAGCATCTCCAGTCAAGACCAATCTATTTATATAATTTTCACATTTCTAAACTCAACGACTTAAATGTTATTCATGATTTATATTCCAAATGTTTGACTCAAACCTTGTCCAAAACGACTTCTTTTACTAAACTGGAGGGAGTATGCTCTAGTGCGAAGACTTGGATGGAGTCGCTCATATAAGTTTATATGAGCGAGTTGGCTGAAAGCTCAGGCCAGCATCGGCCATTGGCATTGCTTGCTCTCCCCATGTTCCTAGGCTCCTAGCCCAATCGCGGTGGAGGGGACGTGGACGCTTGTGCTGTTCTTCCGTGCCCTTGGGCTGTAACCCACCACCACCTCACAGGCCACACCGCTAGCAAGGCGCGGCATGCAGCCTCCACTTCTGCAAAATCTCTGGACCGAACATAATCTACTTAATTTCTTCCTTTCTTTTGCAAGTACACTCTTATCTTATCTGCACACTATTCATTATGACAATCAACACGGCGCTACTCTATATTAAACATTCTGGTGATCTGGTCTCCTCCTCGCTCTTGTAATTTTTCTAGCTATTCTCATGACATCATATATGCATGGGCGCATTTTATTTTGCAAAAAAATTGGACCCGCTTCAATTTCTTATTCTTTTTGCAAATTGCAGCAAATTATATTCTGAAAGAAAGCAAGGCGTGTAGCCTAACACTGGAATGGGTCCTCCATCATTTTTGTAGGACGGACCCCCACTTAGAGCGACTCTAGTGGAGCCCTTTAAATTGAGGCCTCCAAAACTCATTTGTAGGCCCATCTCTAAAAAAATAGAGGTCCAAAATAAACACTCAATTCCAGTGGGCATATGAACTCGGGCCTATGTTTCTCTATGGACCCACCTGTCAGCCGGATGGATGGAAAATATCTAGTGAGACCCACGGTTGGAGGGGGAATAGGAGGCCTCTAGAAATGGAGGGTTGATGGGGAGATTTGGAGCCATATGCAAAATGCAGGCCCATTTAAAGGCCCTATTGGAGTTGTATTTTTGCTCTAAATCTCTAAATTTTGGAGTAGAAGCCCCTACTGGAGTTGCTCTTAACTTGGAGACATGGAACAGTGCAATATGGCGGGGAGGGGGGTGTCCGCACTTGCTTCCTCTTTGTTCTTCTTCTTCTTTTCAATGGAGGCAATTGTGTGTGTATATGCTTGCAAAATACATCGGGGTAGTAATTGTATCTTTGTTGAGAGCCCCCGCCCACTTGCACTCACGGAGCACCGATCTCCAAAAAGTCTCAACATACCTGAATGCAGGGCTACAAAATGGTTTGCAAGCAGAGGAAAAAAGCATACTGCTATTTTGTCGTCGAAAAAGGAAAAACAGCAGGATTCCTTGAGAAGTGATCGAGAGCTCTCTATTTGTTGGAACACAAGACATTTTCTCTGCTCCCACTCAAAATTGGGAAATCCTTGTTTCTCAGAAAGAAAGGCGTGTAGACTAGCCCTGGATCGGAGGACCCCTCCAGTTATCGGGTCCGGCCTCACAAACACTTTGGGTGGGTTGGCGTCTTAAGCGGACATACTGGTTAGGACAATGTTTGAGTCAAACTTTGGGAATATAAATCATGAATAACTTTTAAATTGTTGAGTTTGAAATTGTAAAAGTTATATGAATAGGTTTATTTTGAAAAATACTTTCATAAAAGTATACATGTATCACTTTTTGACAAATATTTTTATAGAAATAAGAAGTCAAAGCTGTGTTTTGAAGACCGTGTCGCTGTCCTAAACGGCTTTCTTTACCAGTACGGAGGGAGTATATATACATATGTCTTTTGTCATTCACTCGCTGCTTCTTCCGTCCGACCCAACATTTGAAATAAAACTTCTAAAAAACATTTGAATTGAATGTGTGAAATACGTCGAAGTAATTAATATGCTTCATCTTAAAAGTACACAATGGTACGATCATCTCCAAGGAAAAAACGCAAGATTCCTCCAGAACTAAATTATCTGTTTGTTGAGCCACTAGAAGCCATTTCTATCGTCCCCACTAAAATTGAATCATATTCATAAATAAAATGCATGGGAAGAGATAAATTAGAAAAAGAGAATCGCCGCCTCGCCTGGCCCTCATCAGATTCTTCTTGGAACAATTATATTGGCCCTCATCAGACGCCCTATCCGGAGGACGATGTGGCGGTCCTGGCGCGACAGGGACGTGCATGGACAGTGAAGTCTAAGCACTAATCTACACGCTTAACCAACTCGTAGCGTTTGCACTGAGAAAGAGGTGATGGGGAAGCATCAGGCCCTCCGTGATTTAAACGATTTACGAAAAGAAATAGCGATCGCGACCGCTGCAAATCTGAATTGTCAAGTGGACATGCAATAAGACAGCAGGCCGGAGACGTCTGATCCGCAGCGAGGGCATCCAAGCAACATCCACTGCTACAAAAATTGCCGTCAGTACGAGTCATATGGCCGGGTTAGCACCGGCTGTCCTGACCGGTACCACTAAAGTATATTCGATGGTTTTGTATCTCTTTTTATGTTTGTTACTGAAATATAATGGACGAATGTGCGTTTTTTATAGTGATCGTACTGTGATCCAATCGTTGTTCGCACAGCATCCAAGCCCATCCGTAGTTCCGTACACGTTTCTTGCAGCTAGCGCTGCTGCTGTTCGATCCTGTACGTGCCCATGAGCTTAATCTGTCCAAAACAGCCCTGAACAAACCTGTCAGAAACTCAAAGGCCTGATTGTTGAAGCGTCGTCTGTCAGATAGAACTCGCAACCTGCAATGCCGATCAGATCGTTTGCCCTGGACACACCGGCATCCGGCAATATATATAAGAGAAATATATAATCCTGAGTTTCCTGAGTGAACGCGAAGGACCATGCATGCAGCTGGGGCTCTCCAAAATGGACAATCCAGCTACCGTACACGGGCAATATCCAAATCGTATCGCAGGCCCCGGGCCTATATAAACAATGAGTGTAACGAGACGTGAGGCGCGTGTGCTCCTTTCGCCGGCCGCCCCACTCCCCACAGCCACCCAACGGCGTCCCCATGGCTGCCTCTTGCCGCCCCAGCCATGGAAGCTTCTGCCTCCCCCTCCTCCTGCTGCTTGCTGCTGCCTCGGCTGCTCTTGGTGCGGCGGCAGGGAGCTCCCATGTGCAGCTGAGTGCAGAGTCCCTGCTCCCTGCAGACTCGTCGTCTTGCCCAACACCACAAGGTTAATTTAGTTCACTCGCCACAATGGTTTAATTACTGGTGGTTTGTTTTGTGTAGGTGATTAATTAGTATGTTTACATATATACTGCTGATGCTTCTCATGCTTCGTTTTGGATTCATATATGGCTTTTGGAACCTTCATATCTTGGGGTGAACTGGTTTCCCCAATTGTTGTCCACTTAATATATATACACCACATGGATAAGAAACTCGAAACTTGTGGATTCAATTATTGCTCATATATATGCAAAGAAATGTATCTTAATTGTTGAGGCTAAACAAAGAAACAGGCTTTTAAGTAGCACCTATGTGGAACTTGAGAAGGCATGAATTACCTGAAAGTTGTGCTTAAGTTGGTATCCAGAAAATTCATCACTACGCTTGGCCACATGAAGAATCCGGGGCCGTGCACGCCGTAATTTAACCTCTGAGCTCTTACATGTCCACCAAATATTTGATATCCATAGGAATATGAATGGAGTTTAATGTAAAATAACAGAGTGAAAACTATGGAATTAGGAAAAGCATTTTTTTACAAAAATGGGCTATCCTTTTCATCATGTACTGAAAAGTACACTGTCCTTCAACCGCAGAAGTTCACCAACCGTACAGTAACTTTCGGAGTACTATATATGTTTTGACCATCCTACTAGGTGATGTAACAAGGAGTCGTCTACTGCACGACTTGTAAGGTTCACATATTTTGTGCTGTAACAGAGCGTCTATTCGTTGTCTTTGTCGAAATGGGCAACTATGGAGAAAAAGTCCATGTCATATTCCCAACATATTCATGTAACCACGATTTAGATCATGTTCAAGTATGATTATCATGTAAGGGTCCAGGCCGCTCTTGACCGTGAGCACGGCTGTTATAACAGTTTTACACTCTGCAGAGGTTGTACACTTTCACCATAAGCCGTGATTCCCATTGCCGAAGCATTGTACCCTTTCCACACCACGTGGACCGAATACTTTGTTTCACTATGAGACCTTTACAAAAGCACTCTAATAAATGATAGCCCGCTAAGGTTTCCGGTTCAGAAGCAAAGCATATCCCTCCCTAATGAGGTCTGTCTCTTACCAAAGGCCACAGCTCAAGAGGACCGAGCTATACCCCGTCAACCGCCGCCCCTCTTGCCCCTTTCGGGTAAGGTTACCATCCACTAAAGTCTCTAATTAATTGGCCAAGACCAGAGCCATATAGTGCTTATGGTTGCACTGTTTTCCTGGGTGGTTCTCCATGTTCTGATTAAAACATCTTGATATTATAAATAAAGCCTATGTCAAGTGGACATGCAAGACAGCAGGCCGCAGAGACGTCTGATCCGCAGCGAGAGCATCCGAGCAACATCCTACTGTGCCTATGCCTGGTTTAGTTCCAAAAAGTAACCCCAAAATTTACTATACAAAAAGAAGATTCTACCACATCAAAATGTCGGCACATACATGGAGTACTAAATATAGATGAAATCAAAAACTAATTGCACAGTTTTATTGTACCCTTCGAGACGAACATTTTGAGCCTAATTAATCAATTTTTAGACAATTTTTCACAAATACAAACGAAATGCTTCTGTGACACATTTATGGCGAAATGACATCTTTCTTCCAATTCTCCACCCTCTAATTTACATCTAAGCCCTACATCTAAGCCCTTGTTTAGTTCTCAAATTTAGGAGCCAAACTTTGGCTTCTTAGGGTGCCTGCGCCACGGTAGCATTTCATTTGTATGTATGAAAAAATGTCTAAAAATTAATTAATTAGGCTCAAAATGTTCGCCTCGTAGAGTACAACCAAACCGTGCAACTAGTTTTTGATTTCATTTACATTTAGTACTCCATGTATGATACGACATTTTGATGTGATGAAAATCTTCATTTTTCATAGTGAATTTTGGGTGTGGAATTTGGGATAAACAAGGCCTAAACAAGGGCTATGATCCCATCGTTGTTGGCACAGTAGCATCCAAGCCCGTCCGTACACGTTTCTTCCAGCTAGCGCGCGCTGCTGTTCGATCCTGTGCCCATGAGCTTAATCTGTCAGCAAAACAGCCCTGAACAAACCTGTCAGAAAGGCGCGAGAGGTCGGTCTGATTGTTGAAGCGTCGTCTGTCAGATAGAACTCGCAACCTGCAATGCCGATCGATCAGTTTGCCGGCAATACAATCCTGAATTCCTGACTGGAGGACCATGCATGCAGCTGGGGCGCTCCAAAATGGACAATCCAGCTACCGTACACGGGCAATATCGTATCGCAGGCCCCTGGCTGGCCTCAGTTCTCTCTCTATATATACAATGAGGTAACGAGACGTGAGGCGCATGTGCTCCTTCGCCGGCCGCCCCACTCCCCACAGCCACCCGACTGCGTCCCCATGGCTGCCTCTTGCCGCCCCAGCCATGGAAGCTTCTGCCTCCCCCTCCTCCTGCTGCTTGCTGCTGCCTCGGCTGCTCTTGGTGCGGCGGCAGGGAGCTCCCATGTGCAGCTGAGTGCAGAGTCCCTGCTCCCTGCAGACTCGTCGTCTTGCCCAACACCACAAGGTTAATTTAGTTCACTCGCCACAATGGTTTAATTACTGGTGGTTTGTTTTGTGTAGGTGATTAATTAGTATGTTTACATATATACTGCTGATGCTTCTCATGCTTCGTTTTGGATTCATATATGGCTTTTGGAACCTTCATATCTTGGGGTGAACTGGTTTCCCCAATTGTTGTCCACTTAATATATATACACCACATGGATAAGAAACTCGAAACTTGTGGATTCAATTATTGCTCATATATATGCAAAGAAATGTATCTTAATTGTTGAGGCTAAACAAAGAAACAGGCTTTTAAGTAGCACCTATGTGGAACTTGAGAAGGCATGAATTACCTGAAAGTTGTGCTTAAGTTGGTATCCAGAAAATTCATCACTACGCTTGGCCACATGAAGAATCCGGGGCCGTGCACGCCGTAATTTAACCTCTGAGCTCTTACATGTCCACCAAATATTTGATATCCATAGGAATATGAATGGAGTTTAATGTAAAATAACAGAGTGAAAACTATGGAATTAGGAAAAGCATTTTTTTACAAAAATGGGCTATCCTTTTCATCATGTACTGAAAAGTACACTGTCCTTCAACCGCAGAAGTTCACCAACCGTACAGTAACTTTCGGAGTACTATATATGTTTTGACCATCCTACTAGGTGATGTAACAAGGAGTCGTCTACTGCACGACTTGTAAGGTTCACATATTTTGTGCTGTAACAGAGCGTCTATTCGTTGTCTTTGTCGAAATGGGCAACTAAAAGCTAAAGTAATGGCTAAGCACATACAAACAGTGATAGTAACCCGCCACCACATACAAGAACACCTTCCATGTCTGAAAATGACGTGCGTGTTTTTATTTACCATTTTTTTGTCGATTATTAAAACTGGAGTCCACAAATTTTCCACGGGACAAACTGCCACAGTGCCACGCGTTCCGTTAACGTACTGTTGCTTACTCAAGATATTTTTGTCTCAAAACAAGTACGGTTCGCAAATCTCCTCTACTGTACCACTCCGTAATTGCAATTTAAAGTTTTGAGCATGATTCCGAATTCCAAATATATCGAACTGAACGTCTGTCTGAAAATTCAGAGCAACAACGACATGGCACCGCCGCCACGGGCACGCGGATGCCGATCGTGCACCGGCACGGCCCGTGCTCACCTCTGGCCGACAAGAAGCTTGGGAAGGCGCCGTCCCACACGGAGATCCTCGCCGTGGACCAGCGCCGCGTCGAGTACATCCACCGCCGCGTCTCCGAGACCACCGGCCGCGCGACGCCGCAGCGCGCCGCCGACCCTGTCCAGCTCCGGCCCAGGGCGGCATCCTCCTCCTCCTCCTCGCCGGCGGCGTCGCTGGCGTCCGCCGCCAAGTCGACGAACCTGCCGGCGTCGTCCGGGCGCTCTCTGGGCACGGGCAACTACGTGGTGCGGATCGGCCTCGGCACGCCGGCGTCGCGGTTCACGGTGGTGTTCGACACCGGCAGCGACACGACGTGGGTGCAGTGCCAGCCGTGCGTGGGCTCCTGCTACCGTCAGAAGGAGCCCCTCTTCACCCCGGCCAAGTCCTCCACCTACGCCAACATCTCCTGCGCCTCGCCCTACTGCGACGAGCTCTACACCAGCGGCTGCGACGTCGGCAACTGCCTCTACGGCGTCGAGTACGGCGACGGCTCCGAGACCATCGGCTTCTACGCCCAGGACACCCTCACCCTCGCCTCCGACGCCGTCAGGGCGTTCCGGTTCGGGTGCGGCGAGAAGAACGACGGGCTGTTCGGGCGGGCGGCGGGGCTCATGGGGCTCGGCCGCGGCAAGACCTCGCTGACGGTGCAGGCGTACGGCAAGTACGGCGGCGTGTTCGCCTACTGCCTGCCGGCGACGCCGTCGGGGACGACGGGGTTCCTGGACTTCGGCGCCGGCGCGCCGGCGGCGAACGCGCGGCGGACGCCGATGCTCACGGAGAACGGGCCAACCTTCTACTACGTGGGGATCACGGGGATCAAGGTGGGAGGGCACGTTCTGGACATCCCGGGGTCCGTCTTCTCCGGCGCCGGCGCGCTCGTGGACTCCGGCACGGTGATCACGCGGCTGCCGCCGTCGGCGTACGAGCCGCTGCGGGCGGCGTTCGCCAAGGGCATGGAGGCGCTCGGGTACAAGAAGGCCCCGGCGTTCTCGATCCTGGACACCTGCTACGACCTGACGGGGCTCAAGGGGAGCATCCCGCTGCCGGCGGTGTCGCTGGTGTTCCAGGGCGGCGCGTGCCTCGACGTCGACGCGTCGGGGATCCTGTACGTCGTCGACGTGTCGCAGGCGTGCCTGGCGTTCGCGGCCAACGAGGACGACACCGGCGTCGCCATCGTCGGGAACACGCAGCAGAAGACGTATAGCGTGCTCTACGACCTCGGCAGCAAGGTCGTCGGCTTCGCACCGGGAGCTTGCTGATCCGGTGAGCAGGCTCGCCGGCCGGTCGACTAGTAATACGTGCGTGATTCTTGATGAATAACTAATTATTCGCCAGCATCCGGTCCGCTAAGCGGTCGGTGATCGACGCTGCAGATTGGAAGATTATATGTAATATACATCTTATCTATTATACTGTCAGTGTCAGATGGAACACTCCAGTTGACTCGCAGTCGTCTCTGGAATCTGAATTGTGCAGGGTATAATTCACGTCCATGTTTTTTTTATAGAAGAGTAAATACGACATCGCTCCTTCAATTTGTCCTACTCTTGGTCCCTAAATCTTGAAAATGCACATGAGCCCTATACTACTTGCGATTCTTGTAACACAAGGGCGTTGGGACGATAGACTGTACAGTAAAGCCATTTGTTTCCTCTAATCTCTGCTTTTTTTTTTGAGGAGACCTCTAATCTCTGCTGAATCGGAGCTTTGCCGGTTGTCACACTGTCACAGCTTTGAACCTGGAACGCTACATGAACAATGGGCCAGTATGGGGTGGGCATGGGCCTGTCAAATAACAGCCCAACAATACAAGTAGTGCTTTGTGCTACAAGAATCGCCATTGAATTGAAGCCCACTGGGAGTGGTCTCGGCATTTTTTTTTCTTAAATACACAGGAGGTCTGCACACCATTAGATTAAAGAAGGAGAGAAAAATAGTTACAGAACGCCATTGAAATGGCCAAGTTCACGACGCACATGTTGCGCTGAAGGGGAAACAACAAGCCAAAGGCCGGGACTAGGACAATGCCGCTGATGCTCCCAATTAATCATACATGGTTTCTTGATGCTGAATTACTAGATTTGTTTCTATACGATTGGCAGTATATTTTTATCTAAAAAATAGAGTACACATACATAATTTTAACCTTCCTTAAAAACAAAGAATATAAAAAAGTAATCCAAGAAGAAATGAGCAATGATATTGACAAACTAGAATAGCTAGCCGGGCTGGTCCGAAACTGAATAGCTAGCAGGCCTCACCTCACCAGTTGGGCCTCCATATATATACGCACGCGTGCTGATCCACTGTCTCTGTCAGCGCAGCGGATAACGCCATGGCTTCGTCCGCCTCCCTCCGTGGCGCTGGCGCCATCCTCCAGAGCCCCCTCCTCGCGCGTCGCCCCGCCGTCCGCCGCGCGCCCACGACGAGGCGCCGCGCCGTCCCGGCCAAGATCTCCTGCATTGGATGGGTATGCGCTCTCTACTCCCAGCCCAGCAGGCCTCACCTCACCAGTTGGGCCCTCCATATATACGCACGCGTGCTGCTGATCCATTGTCTCTGTCAGCGCAGCGGATAACGCCATGGCTTCCTCCGCCTCCCTCCGTGGCGCCATCCTCCAGAGCCCCCTCCTCGCGCGTCGCCCCGCCGTCCTCCGCGCGCCCACCACTAGGCGCCGCGCCGTCCCGGCCAAGATCTCCTGCATAGGATGGGTACGTGCTCTGCTCTCCACTACTTTACCTTGCCCCCTCTGTCTCGCCGCTGGACCATCCCTGTCCCTCGTTTCTTCCCTGGTTGATTGGCTCCGGTGGCGCCATCGGCAGGACCCGGAGGGCATCCTGGGCGCGCCGCAGGGCGGGCACATCCAGCGCCTCGAGTTCCGCCGCCGCCTCGAGAGGGACTCCGAGGCCCGCGAGGCGTTCGAGCGCCAGGTGCGCGAGGAGAAGGAGCGCCGCCGCAGCGAGCGCGAGGTACATACGCGGCCAATCCCCGTGCGCTCCCGTGCTGGGCTTTTCGTCGAACGGGTTCTGGGCATGCTACATGAGGCTGTGTGTGTAGTGTACTCCCAGTGTTAAATGGCGCGCCACCTGCTGCTGCTAGGATAGGCGCGGGTGATCCCGGACACGGACTCCGGCCTGGTGGAGTTCTTCCTCGACACGGAGGCGCGCGAGATCGAGATCGAGATAGGCAGGCTGCGACCAAGGCTCAACGAGGGCTTCTTCAACCATATCTCGCGCGAAATAGCGCAGATCAAATTTGCAGTCAGCAGAACAGCGGTACGGCAGCCTTGCTTAACTTAACTGCAACTTGGCGAAATTGACTAGCCTGGTGATAATCCATCTTACCTATACTGACATTAGTTTGAATGTTATACTACAGGAGATGGAGGACAGATTGATTGAATTGGAGGCAATGCAGAAGGTTCTTGTTGAGGGAGTTGGTCAGTTAAAACCTGCAACTACATTACATACTACTCAGGTGTCAATTTAGTATATATAATAACTTGTTTAACTGTAACAACATTCCCTGCTGGTGGTCTTGCAGAGGCATACGACAAGTTGCAGACTGACCTTGTGACAGCCAAGGAACGGCTAATGAAGATTTTGCAATCCAGTGACAGAAAAGCAACGGTAAGATCTATGGAAAGCTAAAAGAATATTTCAATCTTTTTCGTTGGTAATAACTCATTTCACGCATCTTTGGATTAATTACCGTTGTTAATTAACTAATCTTAAGCAGTTGCTTGACATGGTTGAGCGGAATGAGCTAAACATTTCCATACTAACACTTCTTGATGAGAATATAGCGAGCGCAAAGGAGAATAATCAGGTGATGCAGTGTCTCTGCTTTCTATGGAGTTTACGGATAGATAACAATGCTGCAGATCTTGATCATCTACTCTTGCAGGTCTCCTAACTTTTGTGTTTTCGTTGGTCTATTTTGCAGGATGAGGCTGTTACTTTTATGGAAAACGTGCGATCATCGATCGTGAAATATATAACAGTATAAATCTTGTATGTATATGTCAGTGGTCCATTACTTCCAGCATTTGCTTAAATTTGCAGTACAGTTTTGGGAAAATGCCATGAGCTTGTAATTTACAAGGACATCTTGTGGATGTGGAAGCTTAGTTACTGTTGTCTGTATTTAGTTGCTCTGTCACATCTCCTCCAATCATAACATCAGTAGCCTTACTGGTAGAGAGAAATTGTGAAACCTTATACTGCCTTGTACTACCAATAAATAATGCAAAGTTTGAACTCCTTTTTCTGCTAATTTATTTCTGCTGGCGGATTACATATTTACATATTTGTTGAATTTGTGTTTTTTATGTTTCTATACTAGATCAGAACAATCCTCTTTATTGAGTTCATATCTTAAATGTCATACTGGAACAGGGATGTCTATATTTTCTTGCTGATCTTTTTAATACAACAGACAGCTTTCCTGCCGGTTCATTTCAAAAAGAAAAAAAAATCTCTTGCTGAGAAATTTTACGGGTGGTAGGCACATGTGACAGAGAATAATGTTTCTGGGTGCCAGAGTAGCAGCCAGAATGTTGCAATGCATCTTTTTTTTTTTTGGAGAAACAGTGCCATCTTTATTGACTTCTTGTTGAATGTTCAAGGACTGGTAAGCCTGCCAAGCTCTAGCAAATGGATCGGTTCTGCTGTGATGACCTGGGAATAGCAAGCAGGGGCAAGCCTTGAGAGCTTGTTTCTTGTGTCACTGTATTGGCTCCTTGTCCTTGTATCTGTTGCATGCTGGCTCACATTATTGACGCTTGTCCAGCTGCTGTAGTGTTGGAAAATGGCAGTTTTTTGCATTCCGTAACCAAATCGATCTTGCTCATCTCATCCGTATTTGTTTATTGATATCCATATTCACTTCGAAACAACTTATCAAGTCGTCCGACTAATCACGATTAGTCGGGCTTATCATTCTCTTCCTCTACTGCTCTAGCAGTTTGGCTTTGTTCTGCACTTCCTTTAGCAGTCTCACTCTGTTCTGCTCTAGCTCTGCTGCTATTCTATGCTGCAGTTTATCTCAGTACTTGCATATTGGCATGATGTGTATGCACAGATCAAATCTCACAAGTAAGTGACCAAATGAAAAAAAAAGTTCTTGTCTTGATGTTTGCTATATACTATGTACTGTGTAGTATACATATTATTATATCGGTCTTGGTAAATGGTAACTATAGGACAACTATGCATACGACTAGGACCGACTAGGCTCGACTAATCACTTTATCAGTACCATAGTGATTAGGTTCGATCAGGGGATCATAAAATATTGCTTTGAAGCCATTCTTTTAAACTCCTACTGCTTGCCATAATGTATTTGTTTATCGATAGGTCTCTTAAGTTATTAGCTACCGTGAAAATGTCATTAGTATAGGTGTGGTTCCTTAAGACCTGTATAAAAAGGTTTCCACATGCGGTGTATGCGGAAATTGCCCAGAAAAACTGTAAAAATCTGTTTTATGTAAGTGTAAGAACTAAGAACATCACTACACATAGAGTCATAGCACACACGAATGTACCACGTGTTACACTCTGAGGCACATGTGCCATCGTAGGCATGCGCTTAAGGCCCGATTCTGTGAAGTGATTATTCCTCTTGATTGTGAGAGTTTATGCTAGAGAATTAAAGATAATCACTTTCAACCACAGAATCACTTCTTTCAGAGAATCAGAATCAGATGGAGCTCTACCAAATAGGCCCTAAAACTGTGAAAATACAATGCTCTTGCATTTCTATTGAAGAAGACGGATGGCAACAGTGCCCAAACAAGATGAATTCCAGAAATCGTGATATTAATTAGGCGATCAAAACATGCAAGTCAGTAGCTAGGGAAAACATCCTTGATATTGCAACATGCTTCTGGCATTTATTTTGTATTTGACCATACATATACAAAATAACACAAACATATCGCACAATACATAAGAAGGTCAACACTATTGTTTACCAGTATCACACGTAGTAGGATGTTATAGGCGACACATGAATGCAAGTAAACAACACATTATTCATGTATAAGTGCACATACATATAGCTAACCGACACAATAAGATATATGATTTTGTGCGTGCCGGCATGCATACGCATATCCTTGTTCCCTGCTTAGTATGACAGGCATTGGATGACGGGGTCGGTCAAATGTGCCTGGATGCAAACACATAGTTTGAGGCCGGTGTGTGGGATGACCCCGATGATGTTCTGGACTGGGGGCAGCAAGGAAGGAGCTACGGCTGTGATGAGTTCTCGACCAGTCTTTCGAAGGAAGTCCGTTAAATCGAGATAGTTTTTGAAGCCAGGAGGGCATGAACCATGGGACGGTGCCGGAGCTGGTGCTGGTGCCCGGGCCTGGCTGCAGCCAACGAGCATGAGAGTCATGGCGAGCAACAGGAGTGCAGAGGATGCTATGGACTTGGAGGAGGCCATTGGTAGCTAACTGTGGATGTGTTATGGACCGTGTGTGTCTTCAAAAGATTCAACCATACCAGGTATTTATAGGCGGAGGTCACCACTGTTTTTCCAATGGTCTTGATGGCGCCCTCGCCAAACCAGAGTGCAAGTTTTTCAAAGGGTATAAGGAATAGTAAGAAAAGTGCCAAGATTTTTTGCTGTTTTTTGTGGACTAATACTGAGATTTGCTAGTACGTTGTAGGAATAATGCCCATGCCTACCTGAACGTACTAGCTAAAATGGCATGTGCCTATACGCATAGGCTACAAAATTTCCGAATTGGGAGTACAGTATGTACTACGATTGTGCCTATACGCATAGGCCATTAAAGCCCTTTATCATTCTTTGTTTAACTCACGTGTTGATGACGATCCAGCCATCTATGATTTTGAGCGTGCGGGTAAACACCAATTTCATTATCTTGGGAATGTAGGCAAATATCGTTTCAACATAACCGTATTGCCCCACATACAACTTTGCTTAAGTCATCTGTTTACGCATGTGAAAATTTCCCACTTCCACATGCCTTAACTTCTTATCCGATCGGTGACTAAATGCCTTTGAAAATGGGTCACTTGCGCCTCTGACCTGCCGCCCCCGCCGCAGCTTCTATCCACGCCGCCGCCGGGGACGCCGCGGCGGCGGCGGCCGCTTCAATCGCCATCGCGGCCGTCCCCGGCCTGCACGCCCGCGCGCGCCGCCCCCATCCCCCGACGCCCGCGCCGCCGACGCCCGCGCCCCTGACGCTCGCGCCGCCGCCCCCCATCCCCCGACGTCCGCGACCCATCTACGGCGAGGTGCAGATCGAATGCAAGGTGCGGTGAAACGGCTCGATCGGCGACGACGGCGACACGGAACACAGGTAAAGCTTCTTGCCCATCGTGTAACCCTTATCCCCGCACCCCCGTCCGCCTAACCCTAGACCGTGGCCGCGCCGTGACTGGCCGGCCATCCGCCTAACCCTAGACCGTGGCTGGCCGCGCGCCGTGAGTACCCAAAAGCCAGCTACTAACCACACAACAGGTCTTTGTTCCGTTCTTTACCAGCCTCACAGTGCTGGACAATCAAGTTGCTGCAGTATCGATCTGGATTTCCAGATATGTCCAAGAAGAGCGCAAAGTTTCCTTGCCAAGCATTTTGGAATGATCAACAGTTGATGACGATCCAGCCATCTATGATTTTGAGCGTGCGGGTAACACCAATTTCATTATCTTGGGAATGTAGGCAAATATCGTTTCAACATAACCGTATTGCCCACATACAACTTTGCTTAAGTCATCTGTTTACGCATGTGAAAATTTCCCACTTCCACATGCCTTAACTTCTTATCCGATCGGTGACTAAATGCCTTTGAAAATGGGTCACTTGCGCCTCTGACCTGCCGCCCCCGCCGCAGCTTCTATCCACGCCGCCGCCGGGACGCCGCGGCGGCGGCGGTTGATGACGATCCAGCCATCTATGATTTTGAGCGTGCGGGTAACACCAATTTCATTATCTTGGGAATGTAGGCAAATATCGTTTCAACATAACCGTATTGCCCACATACAACTTTGCTTAAGTCATCTGTTTACGCATGTGAAAATTTCCCACTTCCACATGCCTTAACTTCTTATCCGATCGGTGACTAAATGCCTTTGAAAATGGGTCACTTGCGCCTCTGACCTGCCGCCCCCGCCGCAGCTTCTATCCACGCCGCCGCCGGGACGCCGCGGCGGCGGCG
>OAMR01000683.1:44335-74360 GCA_900205405.1 Echinochloa crus-galli
TTCATGGTTTATATATATATATATATATATATATATAGCAAGTATAGTATATATAGAGGCAGACAAGTCACCTCGGTGCAAGTTTTCAAAGGAATTTGACAACGGCTTCAGTGCTTGATCCATATGCTTTAGTCACGTGTTAACTACTACTCCATCCGTTATAAAATGTAGGTCGTTTGACTTTTTTCACCATAATTATGACCCGCTCGTCTTATTTAAAATTTTGTGAAAATTTTCATATTTTTTTGTGGTGGCTTGTCTTATTGATATAAAATCTTCAAAAATGCCCTATGTTTTAACGTATATGTACACGCATACGTATTCCTTTTGTTATTAGTGCTGCTGTAGTACGTAATATAGGCGTGCATTATCCTTCCGTACGTGCAAACTTGAAAGTTGATATCCATTTTTTAAAAGCTGAAATACGGTACGGTGCAGTGCCCTTCATTTCCACAAATAATGGAAACTTCTCGGCATATACCTGTTTAAGCAATCTATTCGCGCACATGTATCATTCGTTTTGAAGCTAAATTAACGATGATGATAAGTGACCTCCTCTTCGATCCTCTCCTTGCTTGGCTGCTTCAAACAAGAAGTTCCCTATGTTTTAAAATGTGTCTCTTAAGGTGGCTATAATCTTGCTATCGTAAGCAAATTGGTGGGCAACCTCTAATTCAAGCATCACATTTTTTTTCATCTCTCAGAAGCCATTGACAGTCCACTCATGCTACTGACATGGAATGTATTGTTGCGTCATTGCCTTCGCTCAACCTTGCTTGGCTGCTTCAAACAAGAAGTTCCCTATGTTTTAAAATGTGTCTCTTAAGGTGGCTATAATCTTGCTATCGTAAGCAAATTGGTGGGCAACCTCTAATTCAAGCATCACATTTTTTTCATCTCTCAGAAGCCATTGACAGTCCACTCATGCTACTGACATGGAATGTATTGTTGCGTCATTGCCTTCGCTCAGCCCATGCCGTTGCTTTTGCATCCACTGATTTGGTAGCAACCTTTTCTTCCCTAACTCCAAGTAGCAATAGATGATTGTTTATTTTCTAACAGCACGGTTCCAATATTAAGTTTCTAAGTAGAAAAATGATGTGAAGAGATGTGCTATACGAAGAGATAACAAGCTTAAATTAGCAAAGACGTGAAAAAGTTTGAAGCCTTAGGGTAGTCCCGACCCATAATGTCTATGAGTAGTGTCTCTAGTGCCATGTCAACACATCACGTTATTTTTTTTTGAAGTTAAAGACAACACATTAGAAACCACATTTCACAATCCATGATTTCTTAGAATGGAACATTCATAATATATCATCTCTTTTCTTCACTAATCATATTTATTGTTTATCTAGTATCACTACAAGAAACTATTTAATCTGTGACGATCTCCTAGCGACAATTTCAGAAAACGTCACTGTTTTGCCTTGAGCCCACAAAGCCCAGAGAAGCCCAGAAAATTGTGACGTTTTTTCAATTCTGTCACGGTTCGCCCCGAAACACTGTGACATTTATACAAATCCGTCACAAACATAAATTAAAAAAATTCATTTCCCATATCACCCAAAACATTGTAACGTTTAATCAATTATGAATGAAATATGATTTTAAATGTTGAAATTCGAAGATTGGCCAAAACAAAAGTTTCTTAAAATTAAAAGTTCTACAACTTTCATATTGAGCTCTAGATCTAGGAGAAAAATTGAGTTTCCTTTAAACTTCTTTAAATGAATTTGAACTTAAATTTCAAATTGGATTTTCACTAAAAGCTTTTGAAATGTTTGGGTTTTGATTGCTTGTAGTTCAAATTAGAATTTAAATCTAATTTAAAATTTGAGTTTGAATTGCTTTTGTTTGAGCCCTAGTAAGGTTACTTAGGTTGGAGTTCACCTTTGCCCCTTGAACTATTCCTCTTAGTCCAGCCCACCCCTCCTTCTTTCCCACGGCCCAATGCTTCCAAGCTGGCCCGACTCCAACCCTGCGGCCCAAGTCGCTCGCGGCCCAGCACAGCGCCATTGGCCGGCCCAGCTTCGCCTAGTCGCCGCGCCCCCTGCCTCGCTTCTCCCTGCCACAAGGGGCCCACGCGCCAGCCCCCCTAACGTTTTGCGTTCAAGTCCCTTGAAGTATGGCTAGCTTCTCTAGGAGGAGGGCATCACGACGATGGTGAATATTTGGGCCGAAGAGCACTGGAGAGAGCTATCCATGGCGGGGTGCTCGCGGCGGCGGTAATGGCGACGGTGGAGCTCGAGTTGGTCGTGGGAGGCGCGGGAGAAGGCTTGGCGTGGCGGTACGGAGACGCGCGCGGGAAGGGCGGTGGCGCCGCGGGGCGGGGACGCGCCGGTGCGCGTTATTTGTGGAATTCATCCACGTGGCGCCCTTGGATTGGTAGAGTTCGTCATAGGAAGTTGCTGCCTGCATTGTTTTTTCTTTTTAATCTACAATTAAAACTTGTAAGTGGTATTTCTCGGTCATATTAACTCCAAACGTTGTGATTCTTTTTTCTGATTTTATCTAAAATCAATCTCTGTCACTTGATGGCATTTACGTGCATGTAAATTGCTATTTTAAAGAATTTGTTATATACATTGTCTTTTCTCACCGAAGTACAAAATAGAAAAAAACATGATTTTGCATAAGACATGCTAATGTTACTTGATATTTACCAATGTTATGGTCAAAATAAGGTCAAGTAGAAACTTGAGGTGCATATGAGTTGAAACATGTTATGAGGTATTGAATTTTCAAAGTTTGACTTAGAGTTGTAGGAAACAATGTGAGCGATCTATCTCTCCTCCTCACGGCCCGCAGCATGGGCGAGTGGGGTCCCGGCGTGGATCCCTTGCGGCGGCGGCTCCTCCTCGCGGCATGGGCGAGTGGGGTCCCGCCGCGGATCCCTTGCGGCGACGGCTCCTCCTCCAGAAGGCCAAGCGCCGCCTCCTCCTCAGATCCACGCTACTCTCCTCCTCCCCAGATCCCCGCGTCCGTGGCTCCCACACGACCGCGGCCGCGTCTGCTCAAGGAGGGAGGCGCCGCCGCCTCTCCTCGTCGCCTCTGCCTCACCACGCGGGCTACGAGGAGGAGCAGGACAAGGTCCTCCGCGCGTCGCTGCTCCATTGCGACTCTAACCCGCTCCTGCTTCCATTTTTCGCTTGTGAAATTGATTTCTCTGATGCAATGCTGAGTCCATAGATTGTTTTCCTTGTTGGATGAAAGTTATTAGTATGTTCAGTATACCTGTTTGGTCTTGAATACTCGATGCTTATATTGAATGGTTGTGCTCTGTGATGCTACATTTAGTTTATTCTATGGCTGTTTTCATATGAAGCAGTTTCATGTTTGCCCATTTGCTCTGAATGAATCTGTGGAGCTGTTCGGGTTACTATCCTGTGTGGGATCTAAATGAATGAATGGCACATTCTTTTAGCAGTTGATAAACCACTGCTATACTGTCTGTTATGATCTCTAATCCACTTTACAATGTGCACTTTAAAGTTCTTGCTTTCACCTCTACTGTTTCAAGTTTACCCTGTTTTTGTAGTGATCTTCAATTTGCTGCTGGATAAATCTGAGGATGTGGCCTACGACAATGTTCCAACCTGCCTATGATAGGTAAGTTTAAGTTCATATACTTGTGCATATTCCAAACGGTGGCATGGAGTCATGCTGTGTGCTGTGTGCTTTGTGCTGTCCTGAACAACTTGTCTTGAACTGTTGAACTATTGCCTGTTGTTATTGGTCACTTGGTCATGCCATGTTGAATTGTTGGCTTGACGTTGGCGTGACTGACTAGTTGCTTATCTGTTGTTCTGTTAGAGTGTTGGACAATTTCTGTGAGGTTCTGCATTGGTGTTACCATTTCTACATGCTCATATAGGCCTTGTCTATTTGTTCATGGTTTATGCTTATAATATTTTCACTGCTAAATTCATTACAATGCCGTCAGTAAAATTTGTCAAATTGAACTGTAGATATCTGTCTGAAATCGATCAGAGAGTTTGCCAATTGTTAATGTGAATGAACAAATAACATTACTATCTTTCTTTTTTGCTATAATACTACATGACTCATGCAGGGGATCCACCAGAGAGAAAGCAGTGGGCAAGAATGGGATTTTCAGAGTTTCATCATGGCGTAAAAAAATACAGGTGCTCATTCTTGCATTGATTCCATAAATCGCTATGCTCCAACTTAATAAATCTAATGAGATTTTTCTCTTGCCTAGTTGAGTGGGGTCCCGGCGTGGATCCCTTGCGGCGGCGGCTCCTCCTCCAGCAGGCCAAGCGCCGCCTCCTCCTCAGATCCACGCTACTCTCCTCCTCCCCAGATCCCCGCGCCCGTGGCTCCCACACGACCGCGGCCGCGTCTGCTCAAGGAGGGAGGCGCCGCCGCCTCTCCTCGTCGCCTCTGCCTCACCACGCGGGCTACGAGGAGGAGCAGGACAAGGTCCTCCGCGCGTCGCTGCTCCACGTGGTTGCGACTCTAACCCGCTCCTGCTTCCATTTTTCGCTTGTGAAATTGATTTCTCTGATGCAATGCTGAGTCCATAGATTGTTTTCCTTGTTGGATGAAAGTTATTAGTATGTTCAGTATACCTGTTTGGTCTTGAATACTCGATGCTTATATTGAATGGTTGTGCTCTGTGATGCTACATTTAGTTTATTCTATGGCTGTTTTCATATGAAGCAGTTTCATGTTTGCCCATTTGCTCTGAATGAATCTGTGGAGCTGTTCGGGTTACTATCCTGTGTGGGATCTAAATGAATGAATGGCACATTCTTTTAGCAGTTGATAAACCACTGCTATACTGTCTGTTATGATCTCTAATCCACTTTACAATGTGCACTTTAAAGTTCTTGCTTTCACCTCTACTGTTTCAAGTTTACCCTGTTTTTGTAGTGATCTTCAATTTGCTGCTGGATAAATCTGAGGATGTGGCCTACGACAATGTTCCAACCTGCCTATGATAGGTAAGTTTAAGTTCATATACTTGTGCATATTCCAAACGGTGGCATGGATTCATGCTGTGTGCTGTGTGCTTTGTGCTATCCTGAACAACTTGTCTTGAACTGTTGAACTATTGCCTGTTGTTATTGGTCACTTGGTCATGCCATGTTGAATTGTTGGCTTGACGTTGGCGTGACTGACTAGTTGCTTATGTTAGAGTGTTGGACAATTTCTGTGAGGTTCTGCATTGGTGTTACCATTTCTACATGCTCATATAGGCCTTGTCTATTTGTTCATGGTTTATGCTTATAATATTTTCACTGCTAAATTCATTACAATGCCGTCAGTAAAATTTGTCAAATTGAACTGTAGATATCTGTCTGAAATCGATCAGAGAGTTTGCCAATTGTTAATGTGAATGAACAAATAACATTACTATCTTTCTTTTTTGCTATAATACTACATGACTCATGCAGGGGATCCACCAGAGAGAAAGCAGTGGGCAAGAATGGGATTTTCAGAGTTTCATCATGGCGTAAAAAAATACAGGTGCTCATTCTTGCATTGATTCCATAAATCGCTATGCTCCAACTTAATAAATCTAATGAGATTTTTCTCTTGCCTAGTTGAACTATTTGAGGCGGTTTCTTGGGCGAGGATTCCTAAAGCATGCACATGTTACTATAAGCAGAACCATCCACATATTGGTTCATCTGTGAAATATTATATTTTGGTGTAATAGTGTTATTATATGTTCTCTCTGTGTGTTCAGCAGTGATTTGTTGTATGATATCTTTGACAATGATTTTGTATCTGGCCTGAAAAACTATGTATTATGGGCTGAAATTCTGTATATTTTGGGATGGAAAATTATGTCTTATTTGCTAAATTTCTGTGTATTTTGGGCTGCAATGTGTATTATGATAAATGGGCTTAAAGTTTTCTGGGTTATTGGGCCAAAAAGTGATTCACTTTTAAAATCGGCCCATCAGTAAATGGCCTATTAATAAATAGTCTATTAATAAATTGGCCCATTAATAAATCGGCCCGTTAATAAATTGGCCCATTATTAAATCAGCCCATTAATAAATCGGACGTCCACGTCATCGTCCACGTAGGCGGTCACGTCACCGTCTACGTAGGCAGCCACGTCAACGTCCACATTAGCGTCCATGTCAGCAGTAATCCGTGACGATTCGTGACGGTTATTTTCGTCACCAATACTGGGCTTTGGGCTGGGCTGAGTGGGCTTCAATCTGTGACGTTTTTTTAAGAAACGTCACAGATTTAATCAATGACGCCCATTCCATGACGAAAATCAAAATCGTCGCAGACACAACATTGTGACAGTTTTTCAGCAATCTGTGACATAATATTTCTGTCACAGAATAAATAGTTTCTTGTAGTGTATGAAGACACAATCATCTCCCAGTGCATATCATCTCTTAGTGCAAAACTTGATGATGTCTAGCACATAGTTTCTCGTGTAGATACTAGGTTTTGTCACACCTGGCATGGTTTGGTTGGACATCTCAGGTCTAATGGCTACGTGGTAACAATCAGGCGTCATAAAACTCAACAAAGTGGAATTACACCTCACGTTGGAGCAAGGAATAAGAAGCAAACAGGCCGGGGAATCGAAGAAGTAAGACTAGAAGTACATCATGGAATATGGATGCCTCCTCTGACAACTAAGCTGCTGTTCTTGTTCGGTATCTGGTATTGTAATTAAGATGGGAAAACAAGGCTTTCACCATAGCTGACAGAGGCAAAATAAACATTTTTTTCACCCATTCAAACAAGCCCTTTATCAGCGTGGGCAGGCGGGCAGCCCAATCGTAACCCTGGCCTTATACTCTTTACTCTTGTCGCCAACCCAGCCCAGCCATAAATTTCATAAAAAGGAAAGACCAGCCCAGCCCGTCGAGCATTCGCTGGGCTGTCATTACTGGTCCCCGTATTCCAGGGCCCATTTCTTCACATCCCACACCCTTTTTCGGCGCTCCCTGTCAACCTTCCTCTGACTCCGCTCCACTCCATTTCATCCCCTTCTTTCTCTCTCTCGGCGGCCGTCACCACCGCTGGCAGCGCAAGCAGACACCCCGCCGCCCGCTCGCGCCCTTCATCCCCGGTCGAGTCCCCGGCGAATCCCCTCACGAGGGATCGACCCCGAGCAGCAGGGGGGAGGCGGCGGCGAGAACCCTAGCCCACGCGCCGGCAAGGTGAGCAACCACGCCGCCATTGCCTCCCACCCACATGCGCGCGCGCGTGCCTGTCTAGTCCCGGCGGTCCGCCATTCTCTTCCCGCGTGCTCCGGCTCCGCGATCTCGTCGTGGAACGGGGAGGTTCGTTCTTGGGAGCGCAGGGGGCGGGGAGATGCCTCCCTCTTCGTTTCCGGGGTTCCTGCGTGTTTCTTGCCTGGTTTTACGACGGATTTCCCGTGGGCTTTGCGAGGGTTCTGGGGTCTTGTGGCGTCTCCCGGTTTGTTCCCGTGCGCGGTGGTTATGCTCTGTCTTAAATTTTTCTTTTTGGGTCGGTCTGTCTGAGTCTGATTGGCGGTATCCGAATTTCAGACTCGGGTGGTTCGATTGGATCTTTCGTGTTTGGGCATTTAGGTTCGGTGAATATTCTGTAGGATTCAGTATTGTTACTTTTGAAAAGATTTCTTGCTTGCTACAGCCGCGCATTGCAATTCTGGGAATTTCGTGTTTTTTATTTTCGGGATTGTTCACCGCGCTGTCATAACTGGGGCCACCGGACTGTCGGGAAGGTGGCGCATTCGGTGTAGATTTTTTTGCCCCAAACTGACTATTTCTCTACATTTAGATCAACGCCATTCTTGGTTTTAGCGTGAATCTTGTGGCTCGATGTAGCAATGTCTGCATGCTTCGACATTGTCACCATAGGCAATTTTTTGGAATATATGCTTGTAGTCCCGTGAGGCAATCTTTTTGTTTTTGTTTCCTTTCCCTTGTCTTTGGAGGGTAGGGTCGGTGAATATAGCTATTATCCTACCATCTTAAATGATGATTCCGTAGAAAAGAAGATGTGTTCTTTGTACGTTTTTGTTCTTTTCTGCTGGTTGGGTTGGAGTTTTGTTCAGCACTGTTGTCGTACTATTAGTCTATTATTACCTACTTAGCAAGCAGTGTCCCATAAGGTCTATGTCTGTTTGTGCATTTATTCAGGAATTTTTGTGCTGAAGAAGGCAGCTGATATATTTAGGTTTATTAGCATTTATTGACTGCTTACAGAGGTGTCTGCAAGATTCATTGTTAGATTTTTTTGTGTGTGTATGATGGCCAAAGTATAGTATTGCTAATTCATGTTTGTCTTTTTTTTTTGTGTTTCATACTGCTTCCTATGTGATTCAGGTTGCATCCTGAATTTCTAGTATAGTCGGAGTGCCTTGCCACCCCCATGAAACAGTTACACTTCATTCGTAATACTGAAGTAGTATAAGTATGCTTGTTACTGTTTGCAGGATCAATGATTGTTTCTTCAGCAGCCATAATTGATTTTTTTGTGAAGTTGTGGTCTAAAAATTGCAGTATACCATCTTCCATGTATTTTTTTAGGCTTTAGGTTCAAAACTTTGTGGGGAGATGGATTTGCTTGGGTTCTTTTGGATATATACATTGTGAACTGAATATGTTTTCATCAGTTATAATATACATACTTGATACTTCAAATTCACCCTGAATAATCTTAAACATACATAATCACTATTATTGTCATGCAGATTATTGAGCTAAAATGGGAGTGGCGGGTCACAATGATCCATTGTTAAGTGGAACAACATGTGGGTCTTTGCTGCAGGAACTTCAGGTGCTTTGCTATTTTTGGAATACTTCAATGCTCAAACACTAAATGCATTTTCCCTTTTATTTATGCTTATATAAGAGCTGAGGTTTAAATCAGTGGCAGCATGAAACCATTCGAATTCATAATCTACATCACCTAAGGTTTAAGATTGTGTTTCTACAAGATTTGGTAATATAGCATTGGACAAGTGACTGGTATGTGCTATTTCAGGTGATTTGGGATGAGGTTGGTGAAAGTGATGAAGATCGTGACAAGATGTTACTTCAGCTAGAGCAGGAGTGCTTAGATGTTTATAGGAGAAAGGTTGATCAGGCTTCTAGCTCCAGGGCACGGTTACTTCAACAGCTTGCCAACTCCAAGTCCGAGCTGACTAGACTCCTTTCTGCATTAGGAGAGCTGTCTATTTCTGGTATTGTAAGTATCTGGGAAAAATATATTCTTGAATAAGTGACTTTTCTTTTGAAAGCAGAATACATTGCCCTTAGAACATGTAAACGAAGTCGTTGCATGATATTCCGCAATGTGTAATTTATGTTCACTGAAATGTATTACTGGGTAGCTTAAAAGAATATATTTTTTTTCCATTTATACAGGACTCTGTTTTACCTGATTTTCCCCACTATAGAAGTACTCCGTATATTCGGTTCATAGATTGCTGACTTTTATGTTTTGGAAGATCTTATCTTCGGTTATAAAATCATTTCTCCGATATATGGCTCATGGCACTTTGCTCCTAATTTACAGCCTGACAAGACAACTGGTACAATCAAGGAGCAACTAGCAGCTGTATCACCATCTTTGGAGCTACTCTGCAGGAAAAGAGACAGTAGGGTGAAAGAGTTTGCTGACATACAACTTCAGATTCAGACACTTCGTAGTGAAATCACTGGGAATCTACAATTTGGTGAACACTTGCAAACACCCATTGTTAATGAGGATGACCTTTCCCTAAAGAAATTAAATGAATTTCTTTTTGAATTACAAGCTCTACAAAAGGAAAAGGTTGTTACTGATTTCATAGTTTGCTTTGCTTTTTGCAATCATTTAACTGCTGTTTTTAGTTAAAGTGCCTAACTGCCTATGTTGCAATCCTCAAACCCCAAACATGATAAGAGGGATGACAACTTTTGGCATAGTAGCACATAACATTTCATAGTTTATCTTCTGGACAAATTCTCTTTTTATGCAAAAATTGAATAACTTAATATGTTCAATTGTCATCATATTACTGACCAAGGCAATAGGCTACTGATACAACTTATGATATCTTACTAGTATCTTTTTGGACTACTAAAAATCAGTGGCTCAAATTGTTTTATGAAATATTTTTGTGCATTGCAGAGTAATAGACTCCGCAAGATTCTCGAATCTGTGAGTTCAGTGCATGATCTCTGTTCCGTACTTGGCATGGATTTCGTGGGCACAGTTACTGAAGTTCATCCCAGTCTTGATGATTCTGTTGGTGTTCAATCCAAGAGCATTAGTGATGGAACTTTGTCCAAGCTGTCTAAAATGGTGATTGGACTTCAAGAAGAAAAATCAAAGAGGTTTGCAAAGGTAAATTTGCAATGGGGTTCTTGATCTTGGTTATCCATCCCTTTCCCATCTCTGATATGTTAATACATTGTGGATACTATTTCCGGTTTCTATATGCTTTCTCAGATTCAAGCCCTAGCTTCCCAGCTATCTGATCTTTGGAACCTAATGGATGCCCCTGTGGATGAACGTGAACCTTTTCATCACGTCACATGCTATATGTCCTCAACTTTGGATGAAGTGACAGCTCCAGGAGCTCTGGCTCTTGATGTAATTGAGCAGGTTAGAAAGTGGTTTCTTTTCATTGTTCTTGGACTTATGAAATAGAACATTGCTGTTTGCCTGTTACTGACTACCTTTGCACTTTCAAGGCTGAAAATGAAGTTGAAAGGCTCGATCAGCTAAAAGCCAGTAGGATGAAGGATATCGCATTCAAGAAGCAGAATGAACTTGAAGATATATATGCACGGGCTCATATTGCAATAGATTCTAGTGTTGCCAGAGATAGAATAATGTCTATTATTGAGTCTAGCAGTTTTGAGCCTTCTGAACTGCTGGCTGATATGGAGAACCAGATACTTAAAGCAAATGAAGAGGCATTAAGCAGAAAGGACATATTGGAGAGGGTTGATAGGTGGATGTCAGCATGTGAAGAAGAGAGCTGGCTTGAAGACTATAGCCGGGTATTAAAATTGAGTCTGTTACTTATACCACTTGTTCAGTCTTGTGAATTATCTCATGGAAGATATACCAAGCTGTGCTTCGGCTCCTGTACATGTTGCCACACTTTAAACCGATTTTTTTTGTTGTTATATACTTTCCAGTAGCTTCACTTCATGTGCTATCACAAGGTTTCTGACATTGATGATTTCTTAATGGCAGGATGATAACAGGTACAGTGCAACTAGGGGTGCACATCTGAACCTGAAGCGCGCAGAAAAGGCTCGTGTTTTGGTCAATAAAATTCCAGGTATGCTCTGACCATTAACACAATTTCATGTGTGGGAATCAGACCATACAGGGGGCAGTAAACTTTTTCTGCTGTTATTCTTGCTTAAAATGACACTGGAATTTTGTAAAATGTTATGCTAGCAATTGTTGACACGCTGATTGCAAAGACAAGGGCGTGGGAACAAGAACACAGCATGCCGTTCACCTACGATGGCGTTCCTCTCCTTGCAATGCTGGATGAGTACAAAATTCTGAGGCAGGAGAAGGAAGAGGAGAAGCGAAGACTGAGGGTATTTCTTTTCTTTTTCCCTGTTCAATCATGTTGCATCTACGAGTGGAACCCGAACAACATTCTAATCCATGTTCTACACTGCCTGATAACCTTGCAGGACCAGAAAAAGATCAATGATCAGCTAGCAGCCGAACAGGAGAAGCTATTCGGTTCGAAGCCGAGTCCAGCGCGGCCCCAGTCCTCAAGGAAGGTGGCTGGTGCTCGGGCCAACGTTGGCGGTGGTGGTGCAGTTAATGGGACGCCAGTCCGGAGGCTGTCGGCCCTCCAGAGCGGTGGCAGGACCGCGAGCCGGGACGGGCGGAGGGATGCTGGCAGGCCGGTGGCTCCGGTGAACTACGTCGCCATCGCCAAGGAGGACGCCGCCTCGCAGGCGTCTAGCAACCACACCGGGCCGTCCACCCCCTGACCATGGTTGGTACGTAGTAGCATGTGTTGTGACGGTGCTAGAAGCCAGAAATATACCAGTGCATTCAGTAGTCAAAGGAGTTATAGCTGACCGGATTGGTGGATTGGCGGTGGCGGAGTTCGCTCGCCGGTGCTTCTTCTCAGGCGACGTTGTTGCGGTGTAAATCGGATGCAGTTGCTATGGAATGGGAACTAAACAGAGAGATATATGATATTTGTAGTATGAAACCCCCTCATATGTGTTTCTATGGTTGCTCGTTCTGTCTGTCTGGCGGACTCGTTAGTTCATCGTGTAGCTTTCGCCGTGACCGTTTGCCCGTCGGCTGCGCCGTTAGTCGGTGAGACAGCAAGGCCAATAGGCCATTGCACACACAGCAGATTTTGTTTCGGAGTAGCAGAAGAGCAAAGTTTGAGACAGCGACATCTGATGCAACATTTAGCGAGGAACAACACATATGGCATGGCAGTCTTTCAGACTGTTGCGAACCCAAGCAAGATCGTGAAATGAAGCAAGTCATAGTATATTTACAGCAGAGCTTCTCAGTAATCCGTGGGAGGCTGGGAGGCGGCGTCGTAGCCGTCGGCCTCGGCCTGGTCCTTGTGCGGCGGCGCTGGCGCCTGCTCCTCCCGCCGGTGCCCTTTCTTGCTCACCTATGCATTATCCCATCGTTGCAGCCATCAGCACATCGCATCCCTCAAAATTACTTGGAGGCTGTCAAAATTACTGCAGTGAAATCGGTTTTATTTTATTACCTTGTGTGACCTTGGTTGGAGGCGGTGGTCCGACGACGCCACCTTGCGGCGCGGCAGGCTCCTGGGTCCCTTGAGCCGGCTCCGGCCGCCGGGCTTGTGGCAGCTGAACCCGCTCCGGCCGCCGAGGCTGGAGGAGCCGTCGAAGCTGACGACGGACACGTCGTTGGAGCCGCAGCTCTCCTTCTCCTCGACGGCGACGTCGCCCCGCCTCCTGACGACCACCACCCGCCGCCCGGCCCCGGCCGAGCCCGTGTCGGCGTTCCGGCTCGCGCAGTCGTCCGCCGCCGGCTCCGACTGCCGCGTCGCCATCCACCGCTCCAGCCAGCTCCACCCCACGTTGAACTCCGCCTGCTCCGGCCGCGCCGACCGCTTCTTGTTATTATTCGTGCCGCCGCCGCAGCTCCGAAGCTGACATCCATATCCATGGATGGAATGGAAACTCTTGGGTTAGTTTAACGACGACACCACTCCACTGTGTGCCAAGGCACGGAGCACATTACTACTTTACTAACCTGCTGCGAGAAGGCGTAGGCGAGCGCTCTCTCGCGCCGCGTCGTCGCCTCGATCCTGCTCTGCATCCTCATCCTCGACACGTTGGAGCTCACCGTGCTGTCGTCCCACTCCTCCTGATCGAGAGATCATTAGTTAATCCATCGTCAACAATGGCGATCGATGCGCATGCCTTTCAAGTTGCAACTCTGCAATTCAATATATATACTTGCGTCGCCTGCAGTGTGTGCCGTACCTTCACTCTGAACGCCGGTGGCGGCGGCGGCCGCGACTTCTGGCTGCCCCGCTGCTGCACCGACGCGCTGTCGTCCTCGCTTACCCGGAGGTTGCTCAGCGACTCGCCGACCTGGACCACCACCGACGTCGCGACAGACGCCGCGGTGGGGCTCCTGGGCTCATCGCCGGCGCCGCCGTCCTCCGTTTCTCCCCGCGTCCTCAGCTCCTGCAGCTGCCTCCTCGCCTGCCGCTCACCAAACGGCACACAAATTTAACTTCTCGTTTTCCTGCTAATTAACTGTGACCGAGACTAGCTAGTTCAACACAGTAACTTGTGTCACACCATGAATCCTCTGAATGCAGACTGGATCAGCGTCGCCGCTCGTCCCTCCTCTTTCCCGACGAGCTCCGTTGGCACGACGCCGGCGTGGCCGTGCTCATCAGGGACCCTCCGATCTTCAGGCTCCCCAGGGTTGTCGACGTCGTCGGCGCTGTGCACGTCGCTCTGTTGAGCCACCGTGACGAGGTGCGCCTCCGGCGGCGGCATGACGACGCAGGTCTCGAAGCTCTTGACGGAGACCGTCTCGTCATCCTCCTCTGTGGCAGCGTTCATCTCCTCGCCGCAGAGGTACAGCCGGAGAGACCTCCATCGTCTCCTGTGCTTAGAAGAGCCCTTCTCCTGCAACCATACATGTTCATCATGCAAGCGTCAATAATTCAGTGACACAGCAAGCAAGCTCCATTTTGCAGACAACATATGCGCAGCAAATCCGTTTGCAGACACGCCATGATGGCAAGTACAGATGCAACGCACAAGTACATCAACCTCCACGGCAATCACTCATTGTGTTTGTGAACTGTGAAGAGTGATCTAGTACTCAACTACAATAGCACTACTCTGTACTTTTGAACAATGTGACCCACAACAGATCGAAGCAGTGAAGCAGCAAGAACACACAACCCATGTCTTAACATGGCGGCATCAGAACGATAGGGGAAAAAAGAGAGAGGCACGCACGCTGTGGCCACGGCCGCCGCCGGCCGATGAGCACGGGCTCTTGGAGAAGATCCTCCGGACAATGCCGCCGGCTAGACCCATCGTCTCTCCGTGCGCCTGGTTGCTAATCCTTGCGCGTAAACTAGAGGCCAACCAATGATCTCGCCATGAACACCAGCAAGTACATGGCTCTGATCTGCAACAGCCTTTTTAGTGGCTCTGGATCATAGTTCTTCCTTCTCTAGTTCTCTCTCCCTCTCTAACTCACTCCACAGTACCACACGTACTACCGGAAATGACCGTGCAGCCGTGCCCTTATAGCAAGGTAGCAACAGGCCAACCGCCACGGGAGAAATGGCTAAATCCACGGTGGCTGGCGATGCTTTGAGCAAAGCTCCTCCAGCCCGGCCAGATGTGCTTTGGTGGAAGGAATGCAACTTTGGGTGTAAAAAGTGCAGGCTGATTGGTGGATCCGTGCAGGAAATGTGCAGCACAGGCCGTGGTTGTTTGCATGATGAGAGAGGGGGGAAAGGGAGGCCCCATGTGTTAGTTTTCTTTGGCCTGGCAGAGCCGTGAGGCTTTAGAGCTGGAGCTGAGCATCTTGTTTTATACTACTGTTTCAAGTAAGCTGCTCAAAAGTAGCCTGTGCTATGCTCACACAGTGCCACTCACCTTCCAGTTTCACTTATCTTACATATGGCTCAAAAACAGTACGAGCTAGTAACAATATATTAACGTCTTCAAAAGAATTGCTTAATTATACAAGTCCAGTTCAGTGTGTACCTGTTATCGTCGTCACCGACGAGGACGTAAACCCTTTTAATTGCAGAAAGAGTCAGGTTTTGGAGCTCTAAAACTAAAACCTCTGTGACCTGCACTGAATGGTAAAACATGCATGTCGGCAAGACGGGAGCCCCCTGTCAAGCTAGCAATTCCAGCCACTTTGAGAGAAAGAATGCTGCAAGGGCCCGGAGCTAAAGGTTCTAGACGCGCACCTTTTTTTTTCTCTCACTGAACTGTCACATGGCTTGCTTCATCAGCTCGACCTAATCCGGTTCTTGCTTGCGCTTGGGTGCAGGCACAATGGCCGGCCCTGGTCCCCTTCTCCATCTCCCTCTCTCTCTCTCTCTCTGATCTGCAACAGCAGTGTACAACGCACTCAAGCATGCTACCTACAGGTCCTCGACCCCCAAAAGTCACAGGATGACAGGAGCCAGCCGCAGCCGGCCTAGATCCGGCACCAGGCTATGCTAGCAGCATGATCTTCCCTCCAGAGCTCGGACCATCCTGCAAGCAAATCTGCAACCGACGCGGCAGGCGCTGTGCCGGTGTCCGTTCCCTAGCAGCAGATGCAGCCAGCCAGTTCAACCATGATCTGAACCTATGGCTGGCTGGAAGGGGGAATAGATGAAAGTCGGCATGCTAAAGAACAGAAAGGATTGCAGGTACTTACAGAAAAGCAAAGGATAGGTTTGCCACATAACTACCGCCTGAAGGAGTTGGTAAAACGAAGGACAGAGCATCATTGGAATACGTAGGCCAGTAATGTCAGGGTACAGGTGACCACATTAAGCTCATCAGAGTGGGTTATAAAAGATGATCTGTAGAAAAAGAAATTAGATAATGTCAAGGGTCATATGCTAAATAGCATATACTTTGATCCACATTCCAAAACACTTCCTGGAGCATAGAAATTCTGCAACACACATGCAAACCACCTGAATTTCAAAATACTATGACTTGAAGAAATCAGAAAACAAGGAATCCATCAACATTTAAGAGTAATCTGATCCTAATTTTTCTGCATAAACCCTAATTGTACTGCCAGTTACAAACAACAATAATATTTGAAATTTCAACTCTCTCAGGCTGTAGCAATATCAAAAGGCACCCGGCAATATTTTTCTTGTTAACCCTGAAACGAAGTAGTCTGTCTCGAATAGCTTCAATCCCATCACCAGTTTGCAAGATCAAACAACACCATATTGAATTGATTGTTCAACAAAGATCAGCTTCTCGAAGGATGCTTGATACTCAAATTACTTCTCCATTGTACAGCTACAAAAGGACAAAATTGCTGATTCATCTATTCATTCAATGACTTGTAGATAGGGAGGTGCAAAATTTACTCAAATCTTAACACAAAGAAAAAAAACTGTACATAAAAAAAGAAAAATACGATATGTTTGAGACTCTATCCAAGAAGGTCCTAGCAAGTTGAGTGACATAACAGGAGTAACTCATATTGAATCCTGAAGGAAGAAACACTTTTGACTGAAACTAGTTATGCTACCAGCTGGAAGCAAAGATCAGGTGAAAAAAATGAATACCCGGGTTACCGATTACTAAACCAGGCACAAATGTACTCGTCCTTACAAAATGAAGCCCACAGCTGTGGACAGCTTGCTTGACAGATCCCTTTTGTCTCCAACTCTCCATGGTGGCCAAGGCCAACCAACCCTAGTCTGCAAGACTGCAACCCCTAAGCTACGAGCCTCTGTGGTTGCACAGACATTAACATATGCTGTAACTGTCAAGCAGATACAATTATCTTTGCAGAGAAGATCGATGATGATTTCTATCAATTGATGGACAGAATGCCATAAGATGCCAGCTGGTGTTAATTTGCCATGGCAAATCATAAAAGCACAGCCTTTTCAAACCGAGACCTGCTAAAATTCGTCCGAACAATTCAGAAATGACTTGTAATCATTATTTCAGATATCCAGATTACCAGGAAAGCAAGTCAATTATACCGAACGTACTTCCTCTTCTGTGCTCAGTGGTTGCTAAAAATTCGTCTGAACAATTCAGAAATGACTTGTAAGCATTATTACAGATATCCAATCACCAGAAAAGCAAGTCAATTATACGGAATGTACTTCCTCTTCTGTGCTCATGTCCCCAGCAGTTTGAAGTTGTGAAGCTCCCTCAGCATTAAAAATGTATAGTTTGCTTCTGTTTCCATCAATCCAGCTTGTTCCTGGTTCTTTCTTCACCTTTCGTGATTTCATCAGCTTCCTTACTTCCACAGCATCTTCCCATCGCCCAATGGTTCTGTATACATTTTCAAGAAGAACGTAGCTCAAGTGGTATTGAGGCTCCAATTCCATCATTTTCTTTGCAACCCTTACTGCTACATCTGGGTTAGTATGCGTGGCACAGGCACCAAGGATTGCTGCCCACAGTGATGAATCATCTCTAAATGGTGACTTATTTACCAGATCTTCAGCCTCTTCTAGAAGCTCCACTCTACTGAGGAGGTCAACCATGCAATTGTAGTGTTCAATGCCAGGGGCAATGCCATAGTCCTTGGTCATCGAGTTGAAGTAGTTCCTTCCTTCCTCAACCATACCATTATGACTGCAGGCAAAAAGAGCACCAATGAAACTGATGTAGTCTGGCCTCACCCCTTCCCTAACCATCTTATTGAACAGACTGATAGCTTGCTCGCCATGGCCATTCTGAGCAAAACCACAAATCATGGCATTCCATGTAATCATGTTGCGGACACTGCTCTTTTCAAAAACCCTGTACGCGTATTCTACCTCACCACATTTCGCATACAGGTCCACAAGTGCGGATTCGACAATGACGTCACTGCAGCCTCTCATCCTCATAAAACGAGAGTGGATTTCTTTTCCTAGCTTCACTGCAGACAGGCCAGCACAAGATCGCAAAAGAGTTCCCAAGCTATACCAGTCATCATCCTCAATATCCATCTGCCGAAACAATGAGAGAACCTTCTCGTGCTCCCCACTTTGGCAATAACCGCCGAGCAGCGCGCACCATGAAACTGCATTCCGGACCTTCATCCTGTCGAACACCTTGCGTGCATCCACCATCATCCCGCACTTGGCATACATGTCAAGCGTGCTGCTCTCCACGATCACGTTCCCACAAAGGCCACGTGTCACAACCTGCGCGTGCGCCTCCCTACCCTGTCTCGCGCTCTTCAAGTTCCCCAGCGCCGTCATCATGGAACCAAACGTGCATCCATCCGGCCAGACCCTATTTATGGAAACCATGGCACGGAACCACCGCAGAGCCTCCTCGAACCAGTCGTTCCGCACGAATGCCGATATCAGCGACGTGTAGCATATCCCGTCCGGGGCGCGCATTTCCTCGAACGCCCTCCGCGCGTCAGCAGGCGCGCCCGCGTGGCCGTACATGTCCACGAGCGCGCTCAGCACGACCCCGTCGTCGCCGTACCCTCGCACGACGATGGTCCCGTGCACGCAGGCGCCCGCGCGGAGGTCGCGCAGCACGGCGCACGCCTTGGCGGCGGCGGAGAGCGCGTGCGCGCTGGGGGCGACGTCCTCGTCGGCGCCGCAGCCGCCGGAGGCCATGGTCCTGAGGTGGCGGAGCGCGCGGCGCGGGTGGCCCGCGCGGAGGAACGCGGCAAGGACGGAGGAGTGCGCGACGACGTCGCGGCGGGGCAGGTCGTCGAACGCCCTGAGCGCGTGCGGCAGGTGGCCCGGGAGGCGGACGTAGAAGGCGAGCAGCGCGTTGGCGAGGTAGCGGTCCGCGAGGAGGCCCGAGCGCGCGGCGCGGGCGTGGAGGCAGTAGCCGACCCGCGGGGGCAGCGGGCGGTGGAGGAGCACCGCGGCGAGCGGGAGCGGGGAGGGGGAGGCGCAGGCCGCGGCGAGGCGCGCGGCGCCGGGGAGGTCGCGGGACTCGAGGAGGCGGAGGACGGCGGCGGCGGCGCCCGGCGGCGCGGCGGGGGACGGGAGCGAGGGCATCGCGTCATGGGGCGACGGGAGCAGGGCGCGGCGCGCCGGCGGCGGGGAGTCGCCGCGCCGTGTTGTTTCCTCGCGGGAGCGCGTCGCGTGACGGCGGCGAGTTAGAATCAGGGATGGAAGTATTTATGTTTTTTTTTTTTGTCATTGGGTCGACCCAAAACTTAGAAAAATAAATAGAATGTCATGTCATGTAAATAATTTAGAAGATACGCAAAAGCCCATTGGATACCCACTTGCATCCATAGTTAGAATTGGTGTGATGATCTCTTCACAGCCGTCCGATCTGGAATCCCACGGTAGGAGGAATGTCCTGCTGCGGTTCGTGAACAGCAGGGGGCAGTCCCAGCCAACGGCCAGAGATGCTAGGCCTGCTAATGGATCGGGTCCTAGCAGGTTTTATGGGTTGGGTTTTATACGGGAAAGGATCCTTACCATCAAAGAACCGGTCTTTGGATACCATCTAAAAATGGAGAGCAGGTATTTACCATTAAAAGATCAGCCGTTACGGCTATATACCATTAGTTAGGCTCCCGTCAGTTACGTCGTCGCCGCCGTCACTGAGAACGAACGATGCTGGCTATTGTCGCCCCTCCCTTCCGGCTTCCGCTCGTTCCCGAGCTGCTCTTCCCCTTCGCGTCGCGAGCGGAGGTGCTCGTGCCCACGCTGGCGGGCGGAGGTGCTCCTCCCCTTCGCGCCGGAGTCCGAGCTGCGGGCGGAGGTGCTCGTGCCCACGCTGCTCTTCCCCTTCGTGCTGGAGCCCGAGCTGCGGGCGGAGGTGCTCGTGCCCACCCTGCTCCTCCCCTTCGCACTGGAGCCCGAGCCGCGGGCGGAGGCTAGGCGGGTGGTCGCCGGAGCAGCAGGCGTTGGTGGGTGCCGCTCGCCGCCGCCGCCGGATCGTTCCCCGGGGAATCGAGCGGGCTGCAGGAGGGCTTCGGGGGCGGGCAGCAGGCCACGGCGGCGTGGCCATGGCGGCGCAGGGGCAGCATGAGCCACGAGCAGTCGCGAGCGGATCCCAAATCAACGACGTGCATTCAGATTGCTGCAAGGCCTTGCGGAAGCAAACGGCACAACCGACGTGAAGTTAGCCGAATGGTATTTAGCTGTAACGGCTGATCTTTTGATGGTAAATAGCTGCTCTCCAATCTTTCGATGGTAAATATCCAAAGACCGGTTCTTTTAATGGTAAGATCCAATTTTCCCTTTGATATGGGTTATGTTTGGATAGGTTAAAATTGGTTATATCAATAAATAGGACGGGGTGGGACGGGTCTAGTGTAAATGTGGGTCGGTATGGATTGAAATGGGTTAAAATGGGTTGTATCCTCAATAGAGTTTACAAATATTTTATGGCTAGTGGGTCTCATGTCAGGAGTCGAACCCTAAAATTAAAATCTCGCGTTTACACTATAAAATTTTAGCAAAATTGAATGAAATTTATTGGAGATGACTCGGTATGATAAGCAGCAACTTTGTGCAAAGTAGCGTGACTAGACCTAGAGGTGGGCCCCATGTCAAGAGTAGGAGCCTAAAATTAAAAACTCGCGTTCACACTATAAAATTTTATCAAAATTGATCGAAATTTGTTGGAGATGACTCGGTATGATAAGCAGCAACTTTGTGCAAAGTAGCGTGACTAGACCTAGAGGTGGGCCCCACGTCAGGAGTCGGACCCTAAAATTAAAATCCCGCGTTCACCCTATAAAATGTTAGTAAAATTGACCGAAATTTGTTGGAGATGGCTCGGTATGATAAGTAGCAACTTTGTGCAAAGTTGAGTGACTAGACCCACGGGTCGGCCCACGCTCGGAGTCGGACCCTAAAACTAAAACCTCGCGTTCACACTATAAAATTTTAGCCAAATTGACTAAAATTTGTTGGTGAATCTCAAGATCATAATCATCAACTTTGTACAAAGTAGATCTAATATGTGGGCCCCACCTTAAGAGTAAGACCCAAAACTAAAACCCATGTGTACTTCATGGGTGTTGACCTTAGGATACAAATATATCTAATGGGTTAGGGCCGAACGAATATACTAGCTAGATTTTTGGATTGGGTTGGCACATACAACTAGCCAGAAATGGGGTGGAATGGGTTTAGGAGCGGGTTTTGGCCCGTTAGCAGGTGTGAGAGATGCTGCTCCCGGCCATCCTTCCCTGCCTGCCTGCACCAAGAATAGAATACGCAGGCTGCCCATTGTGTACTGCATATTAGATGCAAGCCTTTGGGACCTGTAAAGGCCCTGTTTTTTTTGTGGTGTTTTGTAGTGCAGGTAGCTGTTCTGGTTGCCTGCTGTTTCAAAATGGTAAAATAGGCAAACTGGTCCCTCAAATCTCGTCTAGGGGTCAACTTCGTCCCTCGGCTCTTGAAAAGGCCGACTTAGCCCTCGAACTTCACGTTTTCGGTTCAATTTCATCCCCCATCTGAGCTGGACTGCCAAGTAAGTGTAACATCTCATCCAAATACATAGCTCACTATAGCAATGTCCTAAATATCCTTGATTCATTTGAAGACCCCGTACCATCCTGAAATCAAAACGGATTGATTTTGTTTACATGTTTCTCATGTCCAAAACCATAGCCAACCGGCCTAACTAAGAAACATCTGTATGTACTTTTATGCATGTACAAATGGTTGGCTGACGAGTCAAAAAACAAAGGATACGAGTGGCCGTAAACTTCAAAAATTGAGAACATAATAAGATTTTTTTTTTGAGACAGAGAACATAATAAGATAAGGAGACTATGAAGCAAACGTTCACGAAGTGGGGCCATAATTTCCTCGTGTCCGTATCGGACACGGAGTTCTTTTATTTTCAAAGAAGCGCAACTGGGCTCGGATTTCTTTCCAAAGAATGCATCGGACACGGATGCCTCAGCCATTGCCGATACTGCAGGTACTATTGCCACAGCTGTTGCCTCCGCCGGTGGACACGCACGCCGCGATGGGCCGGCTCCCCTGTTCGACTCGGTATCAGACGGCACCGTCCAGAGCTATAAACATAACTCGCGGCTCTCCATGCTTCAGACACATTCGATCCCAAATCAACGACGTGCATTCAGATTGCTGCAAGGCCTTGCGGAAGAAGGAAAACCAGCTTCTCATCTTCCGCGCCACGTTCTCCATCCCGACGAAGAAGATGGGGAAGAGGACCCTCGCCATGGTCGTCTACGACCCGGCCGCCCAACAGCACACCGTCAAGCGGGCGCGGCCGTCGCCGGATGCCGGCGCCGTGGTCCCGTACGACGTGGAGCCCATAGACGCCGTGCCGGAGGAGCCGAGGTACCTGCGCGAGCACATCCTCCCGGCGCTGGGGCTCCGCGGGGACCTGCCGGTGCACTTCATCGGCAGGAAGCGGGTGACGGACATCGACGTCGACGCGCACCAGAACCGCTTCCGCGTCCCGTCCGACGGCGTGCGGCGCCGCCTCCGCCCGATCCTCACCCCCGAGGAGCTCGAGTACGCCAACCTGCTCCACGACCCAGTCCCACGGCCGAGGAAGAAGAAGAAGAAACACGGGTCGGAGCGGCAGCTGGAGGATGTCAGCGCCGCCGACAACAATGAGGAGGACGAGCAGGGGAAGAAGATAAAGAAGAAGAAGAAGACGCAGGGGAGGAAGCACGGCGGGCTGCCCGTGAGGCTGGTGGACCTCGCCGCCGGGGCCAGCAGCGAGCTGCTGCTGTCGCGGTGGGAGAGCAGCGGCGGCACGATCATCAAGGGGGAAAGGTACATGGACTTCGTCCGCCGGTGCAGCTTCAAGGAGAAGGACGTCGTCGACATCTGGGCCTTCAAGCAGCGCGCGTTCCGGCTCTTGGGCAACACCATTTACCACGAGAGCCCTCTGCATCTTCTCATCGTTAAAAGAGACTTGAACGGAGCAGAGTAGTGACTACTGCCCCCGCCCACGAGCGAACGTGACTTATCGGTCCATCGTGACGACTCTATTAGACAAATTGGAACGAGATACTTATAATTAGATACTTAGATATATCATAGGAGTAGTTTCTTTATGTAAAAATTGGTTTATTTGTTTATATATTTCATATTTGATTGTATGTTAGTAGGCATTATATTGTTGTTCCGAGTCATATATCTTTCAACTTGACCATGTTGATCAACAACCATATGAAAGCAAATTACTAATGCGAACATAGTCTCAGCAATCTGCGTGGCCTTGCCCATATCAAATTGAATAACTTGGTCGGTTTGCACTATGGTTGACACTTCTACAGCGGCTGTTCTGTATACATATGCCTCGTAATTTATTATTAGCAAATATGCCCGCGTGACATGCACGTGTTATTTTCATTATATCGGCGACCACGACACTACTGCTGTTTTGACAATAAGGAGTCCTGGGTTCATACTTTATAGGACATGCCACATTTGGTTCCTGTATATTTTGATTGACGATGAGTAGTCTTGGGTTCGACTGTTTCGTCAAGCGTGGTTTGACGAAAAAAAGCCTCACAAGTGAGGTCGTAGAAGGGATAATGTTTCAATGACTGGCGGATTCGTTAGCCGTGGAAAATTTTCAATCTTTATAGTATAGATAGATAACTGTTGGTATTACGTTGTGCATGTTCATCTATTAAGAGGTTATACATGGTGTAAGTTCTGCGTTTCATACACCAAATAGACTGAATAAAAGACCTCTATTATATGGCTGTAGCATCAATTGCTGTAGCGCGCATCAGGAGACATACTTATGTAAACTAGCAGACGCGGCACGTGCGCACGCACGTGTGTATATAGAGCTTTAGCTATTCTCAAATTTAGAGGCACATTATTTTTGAATTAGTTGATCTTTGTTTATATGGAGAAAAACTCTTCAATCTTTTGTCTATTAGCAATACGGGATAATTGTGTGCACGTGGGGAGTTAGGGGCCCACCTGGCCGGAGGAGGGTACGCGCGGGACGTTGGGTGAAAAAAGTTTTGCGGAGAATGAACTAAAAGCGCCTGGAACATGCAAAAATTTTGATGCTTTCTAGTTTTTCCCTCCCACCAAAGTCCGACACGTGGGTCCTCTGTGAGAGGGTGGGGTGTTTTTTGGTAAAAAGTGTTTTCAATTCTCTAGGATCCTTTTAGTATAGATAGATGAACAGTCTTTTTTCTGGAGAAGGCTTCACGTTTGTTAAAACAAACAGACAAAAATCCAAGAGCAAAAGTGCATGCGCAAGATGGCAACGGGGACATCCCCGGCGGGGATTAGCTCCCCATCCCCGTCCCCGCCAGAGAAAATTTTCCCCGCCCCCGTCCCCATCCCCGCTCGCGGGGGAAGATCTTCTCCCGTCCCCGTACCCGTGCGGGGAATCGATCCCCGCGGGGTCCCCGTCCCCGCGAACTAAGAAACGGTCAATGGCAGAGAAGAGGGAGGAGTGGAGGAGCAGATGGGGGAGCCGCCAACGGTAGAGAAGAGGGAGGAGTGGAGGGGCAGATGGGGGAGGGAGAGGGACGGTGGAAGGCAGATCCATGGCGGCAGCTCGGCTTCGTTTCGCGGAAGAGAAAGAAAAGGCCACGGAGAAGAGAAAGTCACGGAGAGATGAGGGGGTGGGTGGCCGGTTGAGGTATTGAGGATACGGTGAGTTTTGGGCCGGTTAAGTATGCTGGGTCAAAATGTTTTGTTGGGCTTCTTTTGAATGACTCTATAATACACAAAATGCTTTGTTGGGCTTCTTTTGAATGAGTAATACACAAATTTCAGGTCCCCAACGGGGAACGGGGACGGGGAGCTGAGGAACGTGCCCGCCCCTGGTTCACCCGACGGGGGATAATTTCAGCCCGTTAAGCTCCCCGCGGGGGAGAAAAATCCCCCATTTTCATCCCCTAATGGATGAAATCCCCGTCGGGGATCGGGGATCGGGGCCCCGTTGCCATCCTGGCAACACTACCAATGACAATATGCGGATGGAGAAGGGGATGTGTGTAGTCACAAAGTTTCCGGGTCGATTGGATCGAGGAACAGGATAGAGGGTTGAGGGTCGATGCTTTGTAAAATTGTGGTACAGAGGGGGTATACCTCTTTGAGATGAAAATTTGTAACATGGTACGTGAACCAATAAGTATCGGGTCGATGACCCCAGAACGAGGTATAGAAGAGTCAAGAGAAACCAAGGAAAGGGAACAAGGAAAGGGAAGAAAGGATAAAAGAAAAGGGCTCGATAGACTGCCAATCACTGAGTTTTACAGCCAAACTCCGCATTGCTTTAGCCTTGTCTAATAGACGCACGAGGCCACCTGCACCAGCACCTCCTCCGTTGCCTAAAGCCCTCGCGCATAGTCATTGCTTGATATGTGCTGCAACATCATCCCTGCCTCATGTTTGAGCCTTCTCCCTGGCGATCTCCATGACCTTGATCCGTAGTTCATGACCCTATAGGATGGGGACAATGATCAGCGAGAATTGAGACGATGATCTATGGTGATCCCAACCCACGAATTGGGACGACGTTCCCGGTTCGTGGAACGAGTCACCGATCCCGTTTCGTGTGACTATTGTAGCGTGGCGAGGTGGGAGGCGGAGAGGGACTTGCCGAGGGACTGGTGGCAGCTTCAGATAAAGAATGAACACATACAGAGAAGGGAGGAGAAGGGGAAGCCAAATGAATCAAGGGTATTTAGGAAATTTGCTATAGTGGGCTATGCATTTGGATGGCGTGTCGTGCTAACTTGACAGTCCAAATCGGATGGAGGACTAAATTGAACCGGAAACATGAAGTTTAAGGACTAAATCGGTCTTTTCAAGAGTCGGGGGACGAAGTTGACCCTCGATCAAGAGTTGAGGGATCAAGTCGCCTATTTTGTCTTTCCTAAACTTGCATATAAACATTGTTTTTCTTTTGGGGGAGAGCTATGAGGCTAGATGTTTGATTAGAGGGAAGAACTGTGAGATCAAGCCCCGCCACACAGGAATCACATTTTGTTGTATAAGTTTAGTTAAGATTATTCAAGATAATGTTTGTGGTTAGATCAGACAACTTATAAATAAGACGTTAATTTTACCATGTAGTCATGTGATTCGGCAGTGGTTCAAGTTTGAGATTTCTTTTCTTCTTCCTTGTGTTCATCTGTTTCCTAACTGCATGTTTTTGTTTGCATCTAAGATATATGGTGCCGGCACATATATAAACTACATATTTCATGATGAAAACAGACCAGATACGCATGGAATCAGATTCAGATAGCCTTTTTTACCACATTTTCTCGGATACGAATATAAAATGGATGTCTTAAATTCAGATACGTTCGGATATTTTATTATCTTTTGTGACAATAATTAACAACTACTAATTTATTTTATCCATAGATTTAGAAATCATCATGAAACATATAAATAAAGATTAAAAACAGTATATGCAGACAAGAATCACTTATTAAAAATATTTTTAAATAAAATAATAATGAAATAAATCATATAAAATAATTTATATTAATAAAATAAGTAAAACAAAGTATTTGAGTGTAATTTATGTAGATAATAAACTAGTTTGAAACTAAATCAAAATAATATATTTATACAATGGTTTGAATATGTGTATTTTATTCGATTATGGATAATATCGAATATTTCGTCCATATCCATATTTATTTCAAATTCGGATATATCCACTTTACTTACCACATTAAAACGAATACGGATACAGATATCCATATTTACGTTTTATCGGATATAAATACCGAATAATTCGGATAACCATTTTACCGTTTCCATCCTTATATATTTGCATGTCCCAGTTTTTATGGGTTGCAACTGAGTGGTAAATTTGTGAAGTGCTCCAAGTGTTGTTTCCATGTGTACTTTATGCTGCACTGTAACACATTTGCACCAAATTCTGTAATAACGATTAAATTTGAGGAAAAAGGTTGGTTTTTATTTTTCTACAATCTATTTTTTTATTTCACATATATGAAGATAAGTTGAGTAGCGAACAAATTTGATCCGACATTTTTTTATATGATGTTCGAAAACGACAAAGAAAGCACAGAAACAAGCCAGCGGCAGGATTTAGTTTTCAGTGTTATTTTTCAGTATAGATTATGGAAGTATTTTTTTTATAAGAATAGGCTATTCAATCAGTATTTTGTTATGTTAATTGTTGTTATAAAAATGCGATCTACACTGAGCAGAACATTTATCATAATATCAAATGTTTACATACTAAACTTTTAAATTTTCCAATCTTTATTTGCTCATCACTGTTAAAAAAATATTTATGTATCACACAAAACGTATATGAAAATGGTTTTATTACGGTGATAATAGTACTGTAGTACAAGTACATTCACCGCTGGAGACACGAACATCAAACACTACATACTACGCTGACCATTTGCTCCATTTGCGTGCTTACAAATACCAGTGCAAATAATAAACTTGGCTTATTAGTTTAACAACGTCACTTGGACCAAAGCAAAGGAGAGGCACATAGCACAGTAGCAACACACAACAACGACACACCACGGCTAAACGAGATGGATCTTACCAGCTACTTTACTCCTGCTGAGCCTTCTCCTGCTCCTGGGGCAGCTCGCCCTCGGATTCCTCACGGCCGGCCGCCACTGCCTCCACCTCCTCAGGAGCCTGACCAGATGACGCCGCCGTCGCCGCTGCCTCTGCCGGAGCAGCAGCCTCCCCATCGAGTTCGTCGTCGTCGTCGGGAACGACCACAGCCTTGGCCTTTTTCAACGTCACCCCACGGCCACGCCGTTCTCCTTCTCCCTCACCGTGCGGCTTCGCTCCAGCGGGAGCCGCTGGAGCTGCAGGGTCGTGGTCGACGACGACGACGTCATCGTCCTGGACCTGGACGGTGCCAAGCTTCGCTTGAACCTCTTGCGCCATGGCGGCCTCCAAGACGTCCTGCTGCTCCTCCGCACGAGGAGGAGTAGCTAATTCTTCTTCCACCCCGGTCATGTCCTGGGCGATGGCGACCGCGGGCTCGTGGTTCTCTAATTCCTCCTGGAAGCAGTTGCCGTCGTTGACGGCGGCTGCTGGGATCGCGTGCTGGATGACCTGAAGACCAGAAACACAGGTGATGATATATATGCATGGCAGACTTTTGATGCACATATATAACAACATGCAGCAAATGAAATCTATATATACTTGTCCGTTATATATCATATATATGTTCAATAATTAATCCGGAGATTTATATTACAGAAAGCAATAGCTTTGTAAGACCTCAGCCGCTGCCATTGCGGAGTGGTATGAACAGTTCCGATCGACCTCGTCTTCCTTTGATATTGCCGGGATGGTTTTGTCATGCAAGAGCTAGCCGGCCGTGCTGCTTATATATAGCGAGGAAGGGATGGACGACTAGCGATACTAGATAGAAAGAACTACTGAATTACTGAGATTTGCGTGGGCGATGGGGATTGGTGCCCTTCACACTTTTGCATGCCACATCGGCTCTGAATGCGAGCCCTGCCATATAGTATAGTACGTAACACGGGGATATGTCCTCCCAAGTCCCAACAGGCGACACCAAGTTTAAGATGGTAAAATTTTTGTGGTTGTATAGACACGTACACTCCTATGTTATCTGAAATGACTTGTAAAAAAAGAACTGTCGTCAGATCTTAGATAGATTATTCGATCAAGATCTTGTGCGCGGTGCGTCTACATATATACTCTTCTTGCTCTACATTTACCACACCTATTCACTTGTTTTTCCATCGCCTCCACTCCAACATACCGATCGATTCCCAAACCTAAGGGGTATATTGATTGAAAACACGTACGCAGCGTTCTTTCTCGATCTCCTGCAAGAATTAAACTGTTCTCCGTTATACATGGAGCTCCTAAATGTTTTTTCTTTCAATGATATAGATCAGCTCCTGAAAGTTTTTTTCAATGACAGAACGAGCTCCCTGAAAGTTAGTTAAGCTCATGCAATGGTCACACGCATTTCAAATCTAACTAAATCTAGCTAGTGTCGCCACCGCCCCAAGCTTCTTCCAAGCTCCAGAGCCAGCATCCGCATGCATGCGCCTCGTGCTACGGGGTGTCGCGTTTGTACGCGGCAGCTTCCGCTCCGTCTCCGTGATCGCGTCGGCACGAGCGAGGCCAGATCAGTGGATCGATCAGCCACCCGTGCCCGGTGCCTCCTCTCCCCTCTTCTGGGGAGCCTCGAACGGCGATGGCCGGCGTCGTGACCCCTTCGCTAAAAAACTGATGATTGGTTTGTTTTGAAATCGAACCGAGCTCAAGCCTCACCGTACCCAAGGCTCCCGAACTTCAACGAGCCGAGCTCGAGGTAATCGTTAACACGTAGTATGTATGATACATCAGGAAGACGACTTTTGGATTTTCTTTTTATCGTCAACCATGGTCCGAAAATAGCAAAGCTCAATTTACACCGCTTGGTGTTGCCGCGAGACGTGCATTGGTGTACACTACTCTCTCTCTCTCTCTCTCTGGGGTCAAGCATTGTACAATCAACAATCAAGTTACTGTACTAAATTGAGCATTGTAAAAGTTGTTGGACCAATTTGCACCCACCTATCAAGTTGTTGTATGATGGGCGTAATTTACTCTTATGAGACCTTCAATATTTAAAGTAAAAGAATATAGATTTAAATATAAATACATATATAAATGTAAATAAAATAACGGCGAGACTAAAATGCAACAAGGTGTGCACAGACTATGCAGTTGCAATCATGAGATTAGGCCAATTACAACTAGCACACCAATCAATTGCAGGTTGGCGGAACTGATTGCAACTAAAAAAATCCAAATGCAACTGGCTCCAACCCGGTTGCAACGGGGTCCAAACTAGTTGCAATTTAATCCTAAACAATTGCAACTGCACGGCTTATATATATATATATATATATATATACTGTC
>OAMR01000683.1:98450-110152 GCA_900205405.1 Echinochloa crus-galli
CCTGTTTCAACTGCCGTGAGACCGGGCACTACATCGTTGATTGCCCGTATCCTAGAAGCAAGCCTGCGATATCAGTCTACTCCAACTCGGTGAATGGACCCAAGCCACCAGTGTCTGGAGTCAACCGTGTACCTGTCCGCAACACCAACACCGGCAACAACAACAACAACCCCAGCAACCAGCAGTCGTATGGACGAGCCCGCGTCAACCACATCGACGCGCAGGAAGCTCAAGGAGCGCAGGGAGTTGTACTCTGTGAGTTCCTAGTCAGTTCAGCTTTAGCAACAGTTCTACTTGATTCTGGAGCATCGCATTCCTTTATATCATCAAGTTTTGTGAAGAAGCACAAAGTACCTACAGTACTACTAAAGACACCCCTATTAACCCGAACGCCGGAGGCTTTCCAACTATCCTCATACCCATGTTCACGGGTACGGATCCTTTTAAGTGGGGTAGAGTTTATAGCGGACCTAGTAGTACTAGAGTCACAGGGAATAGATGTGATCCTTGGAATGGATTGGTTAAGAAAACACAATGGCCTTATAGGTTGTGCAGACAAGGTAGTACACCTAACCAACACAGATGAAGTACAAGTGACCTGCCACACTAAGGGAATGAGGTCAGACCCCATGGTCTTCAGTATGGAAGCAAAGACCCTAGAGGAAGTCCTAGTAGTCAGTGAATACCCTGATGTCTTTCCTGAAGTACTGCCCGGAATGCCGCCTGATCGGGATATAGAGTTTTCCATTGAACTTGTCCCTGGCACCTCTCCTATAGCCAAGAGACCCTATAGGATGGCAGCTTCTGAGCTAAAGGAGCTGAAGGACCAGCTAGAAGAGTTACAGAGGATGGGGTTCATCAGGCCCAGTACCTCTCCATGGGCAGCCCCAGTGCTCCTTGTCAGAAAGAAGGACGGAAGTATGAGGCTGTGCGTCGATTATCGTGCACTAAATGAAGTAACCATCAAGAACAAGTACCCACTACCCAGGATTGATGACCTGTTTGACCAGTTAAAAGGAGCCAAGTATTTCTCCAAGATAGACCTAAGAACCGGGTACCACCAACTGAAGATCAAAGAGAGTGACACCGCGAAGACCGCCTTTGTCACCCGGTATGGGCAGTATGAGTTCACAGTAATGCCTTTTGGACTCACTAACGCTCCTGCTTACTTCATGAACCTCATGAACAAGGTGTTTATGTATGAGTTAGATAAATTTGTTGTTGTCTTTATTGACGATATACTTATCTACTCCAAGAGCGCCGAGGAACACGAACAACACCTGCGGGTAGTATTGGAAAAGCTGCGGGCACATCAGCTCTACGCCAAGTTTAGCAAGTGTGAGTTCTGGTTAGAGAAAGTAGCCTTCCTTGGTCACATACTGACTACAGAAGGAGTAGCAGTGGACCCAGAGAAAGTCGAAGCAGTTATGAACTGGCAACAACCAACCAATGTCAGCGAGATTAGAAGCTTTCTTGGTTTAGCTGGATATTACCGGAGATTTATTGAGGGCTTCTCCAAGATAGCACGACCCATGACAGACCTACTCAAGAAAGAAAAGAAGTTTACATGGACAGAGTCATGTGAGAGGAGCTTCCAGGAGTTGAAGAAGAAGCTAACCTCGGCACCAGTGTTGACATTACCAGATATTCATAGGGATTTTATCGTTTATTGCGACGCATCACGCCAAGGCTTAGGATGTGTGCTCATGCAAGATGGGAAGGTTATAGCCTATGCCTCTGCTGCTGCTCTGCCCGCGCCGTGCACGCCGCCGGCCACCCCTGCCGCACCGCCCACCCGCTTCCCTCGTCGCTGCACCCTACCTGATTGGGAATAAATGTGAGATATACACGGATCACAAGAGTCTGAAGTACATATTCACCCAGCCAGATCTGAACCTTAGACAGAGAAGGTGGTTAGAATTGGTTAAGGACTACAATGTCTAAATCCATTACCACCCGGGTTACAACCACTACCTATCCCCGTTTGGAAGTGGGATGAGATAGGAATGGATTTTGTAGTAGGGTTACCCCGAACACAAAAGGGACATGATTCCATATGGGTGATAGTGGATCGGCTCACTAAGGTCGCTCACTTTTTACCTGTGCGGACCAATTATAGGGGAGAGAAGTTAGCTAAGCTTTATGAGGAGAATATAACGAATATAGTCAAGCTGCACGGAGTACCCAGTAGGATTGTTTCAGACCGAGGAACACAATTCACCTCGAGGTTCTGGAAAAGTTTGCATAAAGCTATGGGCACCAAGTTGGATTTTAGCTCCGCATATCACCCGCAGACGGATGGTCAAACAGAAAGGGTAAATCAGATTATGGAAGATATGCTGAGAGCATGTGTCCTTACCTATGATAAAGATTGGGAACAGAGTCTACCATATGCCGAGTTTTCGTACAACAATGGTTACCAAGCAAGCTTAGGCATGTCGCCGTTTGAAGCTCTCTACGGGAGAAAATGCATGACCCCTCTGATGTGGTCAGAAGTAGGAGAGCGTACCCTAGTAAGACCTGCACTTATAAAGGAAGCCGAAGAAAAGGTAGCCGAGATCAGGGAAAAGTTACAAGCAGCTCAGTCCAGACAGAAGAAGAATGCAGATAAAAAGAGAAGGGCCGTGGAGTTTAGCCCAGGAGAGTTCGTCTACCTGAAGGTGTCACCTATCAGAGGCACACGCAGATTCCAAGTCCACGGAAAGCTAGCCCCACGATACATCGGACCGTATCCGGTGCAAAGAAAAGTGGGAAAGGTGGCTTACCGGTTAGAGCTACCCGAGGCAATGTCAGACATACACCCAGTCTTTCACGTTTCTCAACTCAGAAGATGCTTGAGGGTACCGGAGAAAGAACATATACCAGAAAATGACATAGACCTACAAACAGACCTGCGCTACCAGGAAGTACCAGTCAAAATTCTAGACACAGTCACCAAGAGAACCAGAAACTCTGAAGTATGAATTTGCAGAGTACAGTGGAGCAGACACAGTGTAGAGGAAGCTACATGGGAAAGAGAAGATGCTTTGAAGAAAAAGTTTCCCCACCTTTTTAGGAGCCAGCCGAATCTCGAGGACGAGATTCCCTTTAAGTGGGGTAGGTTTGTAACGCCCGCGTTTTAATCTCTGGAAAATCACCATTTAACACACTCGGTAAAAATGTTTTCAAAATCTTTTTACCGCCAAGCTCCGTTCCTACCACCGACACCGTCCGTGTCGTTTCCGCCCCGCTGTCCCCTTTTCCTGTTCCACCTCGTCGTCACCACCCGCTGTCTTTTCCCGCGTCGCCGCTCTGGTCGACCGCCGGCCCGACCCTCGTTGGCCGACCACCGTCGACCGCCTGTCGTCTACCCGCCGCGAATCCCGCCGGTCTTCCCCTCTCTTTCTCCCCTCTCTTTTTCCCTCCCTTTTTCCCTTCTCTCTCTCCCCTATGTTCTCTCTGTGAACCGACGTCGAGCACCTCCTGGGCGCCGTGCCGCCCCTCGCCGTGGCCCCACCGCCTGCGCCGACCACCCAGGCGCTGCCGTGCGACCTTGCATCGCCGCGTACTCCACCTACGCCGGCCACCGCGGTGCCGTGCCGCCCACCCTGCGCTGCAGCGCTGCCGCCGCGCCGACCGGGCCGCATCGCGCGCTGCGCCCCGCCGGCCGCCGCTACGCGCCGACCAACCGTCCTCCCTCGCTGCTCTGCTCTGCATCACCGCGCCGCCCACGTGCCTGCGGCACTGCTCGCCGCGCTGCCGTGCGACCACCCCGCGCCCGCAGCTCTGCCGCCGCGCCGACCGACTGCACCGCACGCTGCGCCCTGCGCCGACCATCGTTGTCGTGCCGCCCAAGCCGCCACCGCCCGGTGCCGACCACGCCACACCCCCACGCCACCACCCGACCCCGCCGCACCCGCACTGCCCCGCCGTCTCGCCGTCGTGTCTCGTCACCCGCTCCGCGACGAGCACAGGGCCGCCGTACGACGACCAGGCCACCCCCCTGCGCTGAGCCGTCCCATCGCCGGCCGAGTTTCCACCATTATTCCAACCACTCTATTCTTTCTTTCGGAGCTCAGCAAAAATATTATTTTCTTTTATTTATTTGGGTGTTTGTTTGTGTGTACCGTAGACGCTGCTACACAGCAACACCACAGTGCCGCCCTCGCTTCCCGAGCCGCCGGCCGCCTTTAATTCGCACCACCGGCCACCATTGCTGTCCGCCGAGCACCCCTCTCCCACCCTCTCGTCGGGCCGCCTCCCCAGACTTCCTCCACGCCTATAAAAGGGGCCCTCGACATCACCTCCACCCCCACCAGCTCACGCGCCACCCAGCTCACCCCTTCCGCCGCCACAGCACCGCCGCCCTCACTGCCGCCTGTTTTATAAAACTTGCATGTTTTACTGCTAAACCCGGTTGGATAGCCATACCTTGATTGTTATGCCTGATTCCTTGTCAACCTAGATTAATGTTTGAATATGACATGGCTCTGTTTGAATATTAGTCACTGCTAGAAATGCTTAGGACTGGTTATTACTACACTCTACTCCAATAATATTTTATGAGTTTATGAAAGCAACCGCGTGTGTGCTTAAAATGAGGAAAATGGTTTATGATAAGAAAATAAGTATTGATGGGATGAGACAGATGGTGCTTCCTGTGTGAAACACCGAGGTGAGCTCGGGTCCGTGTGACTGAGCATGGTGGGAGTTGTCTATCCTGTCACTGTTTTGGATGATGTTGATGTGTCGTCTTGCCTAACCCACTTTACCGTACCACCACTCGATCGTTGTATGTGGCAAAGGCCTAGCATAAACCCCACTAGTTAAGCTGCTGGTTATGTGGTGTGCTGGTGAGCAACAGAGGGCTATGGAGCCGGGGATACGATCTATGTGAGTTATGCCCCTGGGTAGAACCTCGTTGGTAGGTTGCTGACCCCCCCTGGTCGTGTCTGTGGTAACTTGTCAGTTTAGCTATGGTGGGTAATGGCTTTGATAGGAGCTGCACTGACACTAAGGTGATCATGTTGTGGTAGCCTTCTTGTGGTTGTGTACACCTCTGCATAGTTAAAACCTATCCGGATAGCCGTGTCCACGGCATTGGGCGAGTTATGGCTTGGTCACTTCACTAGTCCCCTGTTTTGGTGGAAATGTTGGTATTAAGTAAAGATTTTGGTTTTAGGCTACGACAGACGGGGAGTCTGGTAGCAGTAATTTGGTGTTTGTGTGAAAATGATCGGTTATACAATGTTACTATTAAAACTATTGCGAAAATCATTTATAAAATAAACCCTTGCATGTGTAAAACTAGCTTTGCTGCAAAACAAACCATAAACATGTCCTTGATTATTATCCCTGCATACTCTGTTATATACCTTCCATGGATGTGTTTGTGCTTGCTGAGTACGTATGTACTCACCATTGCTTAATTTGTTACAGAGGAGGATCCGGACTTTGTGCCCGAGGACGTTGCTTAGGGGGTTTCGTCCCGCACCCAACCTTTGCCTGTGAGTGATAGGGTCTCCCGCTGGAAGCCGCATGGATCTACACTTATATGAAGACCTCTATGTTATCAACCTAGTTATCTGGAGTCTAGCTTTAGTCCTGTTTGTAGTGGCCTTGCAGTGCCATCGTCATCCGTAATGTTGTTCATGTACTAAACCATCTGTTGTAATAATGTGAACCAGCATCCTGGGACTGGTATTTGTATCACATTAAGTGTTCTCTTTCGAGGGGACGCTTCACTCCTGATACCGGTTTCCCATTCGTGAGTATTTATTGTGACACATTCTCACTGTGGCAAATCCTTATTTTTCACTTCTAGTGTGTTTTCACTTCGGGTGATGTTCGGTTCCTCACATTTAGATTTTCTAGCATTATACTCTGCTTCATGCTGAGATTTTGTTTCTTCTAGAAATCTAGTGCGTGATTATATTCCCGCTTCAAGCTTAGGAATACTTTCTAATATAAGGAATTGAATAGGTATGGGCTTTCTCTCCCCCTAATGTCGATATTAGATATTCTTAATAGCATACTTTTCATAAGATATCCCCATATCATGAGCTTATTTTTCATGGAAATCCAGATCCATATTTCTCCAACTTTAAGTGGAAGCTCATTCCTGTATGCTAAATCGGTGAAATTATTTCATAAATGTTTCACACACATTTTCAAATAGTGACATTCATATATGCAGTGATCTAGACATAATGCAGTGGCATGAAAAACTACATATATTTCATAAGGTTAGTGTGCTATTTAGTATGTTCTACATACCTACTTATTTAGGGTGTTCTTCCCCTATTTTATGCACATCTTTTAAGTCTTCATAACTTATTTTATTGCCTAGATTCTTTAATTCTTTAGCCCACATTTTTTTATCCAAATACTCATACCATATACTTCAAGTAATTTGAATAATTAAACTTTAAGTTATAATTATGAAATATAATTTACATGAAATTTCTACTAGAAAATTTAATTGCTCGCTCATTCAAGAATTCCCCTTATGCATTAAAATTCTGAACCCATTAATACCAAATTATTTTCCACCCAATGGACTTACATGCCCATTTTCTTTTCACTATCCGCAAACCCATTCTAATTGGGCCATCCAATTTCTAATTGGATATATTCACTATTGAGCCGATTTCAGACCGGTTTTCTCTCCCTGATCTCAACCTGCTTGATTAGAGATGAATTAATGACATCTAGCCGCATATAGCATGCAAGCTGATGATTAATTATGGGTTGTAATGGCTTCCTGACCATCTCAACTAAATGGGAGGTGTTTCTCAACAGGAGAAACTTGACAAAAAAAATATATGATAGCTGCAAGCCAACATGAAGCGGAATTTTGATGTAATACCATTGCAAGGGTTACAGATTAATGTAATGGCATGCAAGTCCTTACATTAGTGTGAAATTTCTTCTAACTGGACATTCTCATTGACATAGTGGTATATGGATCAGAAATGATATGCGCATAGCTACATGCTTAGTCATTATAATGAACATGGCTACAGGCCAACTTGCGCGTTGGTTTGTCCGTCAATCTAATAGGATGCGGCTCTATACCAACAATCTTGAAGTATTAGGATATGCCTATTAGATTTTTTAACTTTATCCACATTCTTCATATATGCCTCTACATCCCCAGTTTCTCCCCCTTTTCATACCATAATTACATGTCATGTGATGCTATGCTTCAAGCATAATCTACAAATCATTGTAATGTTCCATAGACTTCATTTACACTTCTAGTATATTCATAAAGTGGTATGAAATTCACATATAGATTGTACTATTTGGTGTACGATAATATGATTTGGGTAGAATAAACTTCAAGTTATAGGGGTTATGTATTCGATACATAATTAAGTAATATACAGTTTCGTGACTAAGTTGAATCTTCAGAGATCAATTAAAAGTCTGTATATTAATAGTTCATGTGCTTCCTGGAAATTCAGTTTCCATTCTACCTGCACGGTAAGAATGCACAGTACAAATATAACCTCCAAGTTTACTTGAGGCCTTCTTTCGTGGAAATATTGCTTCAAATGATTATCAAACAGATATTTAAAAGCAATTATTTACAACGTTCAGTATGTAATTCTTTCCATGATATAAAAATAAATTACTGCAGGTAAAAAATGCTACGAGTAAACAGGCACAAAATAATGTGATAAAACCAATACAGAGGTAAGAAACACCAATTTACTAAAATTACCCCTATGTAGGAATTCTATATACTTTTGGATAAGGGGTGAGTATGAAACTTTTTTTTCTCAATGCATCTCCCTTGCCTTCTATGGTTGGTAGGTCCGGTTAGGATTCTTCAAGAGTCCTTGTTTTATAACAGTAATGTTTGTATTTGGGTGTTGTATGAGATACGACTTGGAGTAGCCGCCGCCGAACCCATAAGGCCCTCTCTGATGGTTGCAGCGTGGAGGTCAAGTGGCTGACGATTCCTCCGTAGGAGCAGGCTCCGAAACAAGGGCCCTGTTTAGTTTCCAAAAGTTCTCAAAAAGTTACTCCCAAATACACTATACAAAAAGAAGATTCTCCATCACATCAAAATGTCATAACATGCATGGAGTACTAAATGTAGATGAAATCAAAAACTAATTACACAGTTTTGTTGCACTCTACGAGACGAACATTTTGAGCCTAATTAATCAATATTTGGATAATTTTTTGCACATACAAACGAAATGCTACAGTAGCGCAATGATTACGAAGTGACATCTTACTCCCAAATTCAACCTTCCAATTCTAACATCTAAACACCACCAAGACTTTGATCTTTTAGGCTCGGAAAACAAGATGTGCATGCCTCATAGTTGTCACTCAAATAAATGTCATTAGTAGACGCATCTTTTGTCTGTGATCTGATCGACTGTCACCATCCTAAAAGCAAATAAGCAATCGACATACTTGTACAACCATAGCTTATCGTGGTTGAGACATTAGGCCAGTCTCAGTGCAGAATTTTATCACACGGTTACCTAGACAAGAAACTAGGTAATTATGCCAGATGAGTTTCATGGTGATGAAACTCATCTCACATCCCATGAAACTCTTCACTCTCTCCTCTGCCACATCAGCATATTTAATGCCATGAAACTCCCATGAAACCCCCACTGAGACTGGCCTTAGGTCGTGTAGAACTCAAGTGGGCGGCAATCATTCTGTTCAAGCAAACTAGAGGAGGATCTCTCATTTATCGTGCTTCTCATCGGATGCAGCATCTGTGGCGTCTATGGCTCCCACATGTGTCTTCCCTAACGAAGTCTCCTTCACCCGTAGAAAGCACATGCACATTTGATGGTAGAAGAAATATGTGAATTAAAAGAATATAGTTATGCCATGGAGATCATGTCTATAGGAGATGTGGACAATCGGATAACACCATATCGGATATGATATAAGGTAGTGTTTGGTTCCAGATCTGTAACACAAACGTTAATGGTAACACATAGCAATGGGAATGGAATCCGAACAATTGAATACATGATTTGTTTGGTTCATCTCCGTGACGGCTTCGGTTATGTACCTCTGCACGCATGTACTTGTAGGAAGCGGTGTGAGTGGCGAGGAAAAGCTGGAAGCAAACCAAGGTTTTTAAATAGCGGACTAAGGCATTTAGCGATCCACCTCCAAAATCATCTAATAGCGAGCTAAATGGAGCTATAGCGGTAAATAGTGGCAATCTTCTAAATCAGCTGTAGCTGAATATAGCGTGGGCTAGCTATAGCGGGCTATTTAAAACCTTGAAGCAAACCTGACAGGAGAGACGGGATGGGATCTGATTCCACTCGATTCACAGCTTTGAACTGTGCTGCTAACAGATACCGTGCTAACTGATTACACCGTAGCCCAATCAAACGCAAAATCAACTACCACGCAATCCATTAACGGGACAAAAAGAGCCGAACCAAACACCACCTAATACATGTACGAAATGCATGGGTCGGCACTTGGTGAAATGAGAGTATATGAAATATAATGGTGACGGGCATGACTCATGAGGATATATGTGGTTTCATTCATTAATTAGCACATTACTACTTCTGAAATAAATGAGCCAAGTGTTGGTGTCAGGCAACATGGAACCAAGAAAAACTAGAGGAGGGCCGGGAGTGAAGGCCTGGTCTAAAAATAGCAGATGACCATGCCACAAATATAGCAGTGAGAATAAAGCCCGTCAGCACACACAAAAGGTATAGGCGACAGGAGCCATGAGTATGAGCAGGACATAGAGAATAAATATGAAAAATGGCCTTCACCAAGGACACGATGATCAGATCTGTGTTCCTCATTGCGTTGGTCTGCGGCGGCGCGCACGCCGGAAAGAAGGTCGCGAAGGATTCATCTCCGGCGGCAAGTGGTGGCGCTGCATGCCCTGGCGGGACATGCGACATTAGCAAGCTGGGTGCGTCCGGCGACGGCAAGACGAATAGCACCAAAGCGCTGGAGGAGGCATGGGTGTCGGCATGTGGCGGCACTGGGAAGCAGAAAATCCTCATCCCCAAGGGTGACTACCTGTGTGGCCCGCTCAACTTCAAGGGCCCTTGCAAGGGCGACGTGACCATCTAGTTGGACGACAACCTTCTTGGGACCACAGACCTGAGTCGGTACGAGGACAACTGGATAGAGATCCGTCACGTGGACAACCTGGTGATCAACGGCAAGGGCAAGCTCGACGGACAGGGCCCCTCTGTGTGGAGCAAGAACTCATGCGACAAGAAGTATGATTGCAAGATCCTGCCCAACTCACTGGTACTGGACTATGTGAACAACAGCGAGGTGTCCGGCATTACCATACTCAACGCCAAGTTCTTCCACATGAATGTGTTCCACTCCAAGAACATTGTGATCAAGCATGTGACCATCACCGCGCCTGGGGACAGCCCCAATACGGATGGCATCCACATGGGAGACTCATCCGGCGTTAGCATCACCAACACGGTCATCGGTTGCGGTGACGATTGCATCTCCATTGTCCCGGGGAGCACCAAGGTCAACATCACCGGCATCACGTGCGGTCCAGGCCACGGCATCAGCATCGGCAGCCTGGGGCGGTACAAGGACGAGAAGGACGTGACGGACATCACAGTCAAGGATTGCACGCTCAAGAAGTCCACCAATGGCCTCCGGATCAAGGCCTACGACAACGCCAACTCGGTGCTCACTGCCTCCAAGATCCACTACGAGAACATCAAGATGGAGGATGCCGCGAGGCCCATCATCATCGACATGAAGTACTGCCCCAACAAGATCTGCACCACCAGCGGCGCCTCCAAGGTCACCGTCAAGGACGTCTCCTTCAAGAACATCACCGGCACCTCCTCCACCCCCGAGGCCGTTAGCCTCCTCTGCTCCGACAAGATCCCCTGCAGTGGCGTCACCATGGACAATGTCGAGCTTGAGTATAGTGGCAAAAAACAGAACAAGACCATGGCCGTCTGCCAAAATGCCAAAGGCTATGCCACCGGATGCCTCAAGGAGCTCGCATGTTTCTGAGCGTATATGGTACGGTCACATTGTATCATTCTCTATGTCTACCTACACCGACTCTACTTCCTTCGGGGTTCCAACGGACAAAGTAAACCACGACACCAACAGAAATCTCTTCTCTTTCTTCTCTGCTATAGAACGTGGAGGGGAACCGCATTACCCCCTTCGTCCGTCCGCCTTATGTTTTTTCGAGTTAATGGCCATCGTAAAAAATTTCCACGCGTGCGATCGAGCGCACAAAAACCGGAAGGCCTCCGCACGCCCGTCCCTGTGATTTTTTCCCGCATGCATATCCATGCAGGGCCGCTAATTAATCACGCACCTCATCCGATTCATCCGATGTCCTTTCCACCGACGCCCTCACGGATGCAGTGGCGGCGCACATCCTTCCTCCGTGAAATGCTTTCTCCTTGCTCCTGCCCCCTATGACAGGAGTGTGATCCTCCTGCTCCATCCGTAGCGGCGATTGCTTGCTTTCAATGGGAGGCCGAAAGCGACGACGCACAACTTCTGGGCGTGATGGGGATAGGCCCTGCCCTCCTGGAGCTGGAAGACGGCAGGTGGATCTCGACGGACGCCCTCGCACGGTGGCTCTGATACCAACTGAAACGAACCGGATTCTCAACGACAAGAATCCGACTCCCTGTACCCTTGAGATAGTCCCAGGAATAGCAGCTATCTCGTACAGAACTCATTTCAGAAGA
>OAMR01000683.1:158386-176808 GCA_900205405.1 Echinochloa crus-galli
ACTTTGTGCCTGAGGACGTCGAGTAGTGGGGTTCGTTCTGCACCCAACCTTTGCCTGTGTGTTAGGGTCACCCGCTGGAAGCCGCATGCGTTGCCACTCTGATGAAGACTTCTATGTTTTCAACCTTTTTATCTGGAGCTTAGCTTTAGTTCTGTTTGTCGTGGCCCTGCAATGCCACCGTCACCCGTAATGTTGTTTCTTTACTGAACTATCTGTTGTAATAATGTGAACCAGCATCCTGGGGCTGGTATTTGCATCACATTAAGTTCTCTCTTTCGAGGGGACGCTTCAGGTGAGGTGAGCACAATACCTCTCACAACCGAAATCCAAGGTCACTTTACAATCTTCTTGAAGTGCTCAAGGAATCACAAGCTCCAAGCCGTCTAGGAGGCGGCAACCTCCAAGAGTAACAAATCAATGACCTTGCTTGAAGACTCCCTAGTGCCACAAAGCTCAAACTCTTGATGCAATGCACTAGAAAGCTCTCAATCTCACATAGATGCAACCACTAAGCCAAGTGAGTGAGAGAGAGGGTGAGGAATGCTCAAATATGTCAAGGAAGCTTTCAAAGGGTCCAAGAGAGCCTTCCAAACCCCGGGGGTGGAGTATATATACTCACCCCCTCGAAATCCAACCGTTATGTTCAAAACAGCCTACTGGCGGACTGTCCGGCCGCACATGGCGGACAGTCCGCCGTTCAAATTTCCAACGGTCGGAACGTGTCAGAGTTAGCCGTTACGGGCTGGCGGACAGTCCGCCACATCACCCGCGGACAGTCCGCCCGTTCAAAAAAGTTTGCCTGCGGACAGTCCGCCTCACAAAAGTTGCCTAGATCGCTCGGAAACGTCTCTGTGTGAACGGTCCGCCAAAACGGTCCGCCACACAAAATTTTACCTGCGGACAGTCCGCCAGTCATGGCAGGCAGTCCGCCACTCATTTTCCAGCCGAGTCAAATTTATACTTAGTCGATTTTGGCACGCGGAAGAGACTTGCGGACAGTCCGCCACACCTGGCCGCGGACTGTCCGGACCCCCTAGACAGTCCGCCAGCGGCCAGGCGGACAGTCCGCCAGAGCGCAGAAGGCCATCCACAAGTTAGTTTTCGCTCCTTGTTTTTCCCACTTTGTCAACCAAAGTTAGCCCTCATGCATGCAAGCAATATTTTGAGCAAAGTGGCACTATGGACTAGTCAAGCCAAATACATTGACCCCTCTTGATAGTACGACTATCTAGCCTAACAATCCGGTCAATGTTCATCCACTAATCACCGCTTGTCCGGCAAAAATAAAAAGTCCTATCTTATACCTTTGCCTTGAGCTCCTCTCTAACCTTCTCATGGTCATCATGATATACATTTTTGTAAGAGCTCCACCAATCCCATGAACTAATCTATTCTCATATCTCCATGAAATTTTTAGTTCATTATGATTGTCATTAATTACCAAAATACAATTTAGGGGCCTAGATGCTTTCACCCGAACTACTCGAAGTTTACCGTCCTCTTTGAATTTTATCACATGTTGTAAGTTGAACACTTGAAATTATCACTTTATTAAAATATAATTTGTTCAGTTTGAACAAGTGACTATAATATATTGTTCTCCACAAATTGTTACTGAAATTCTACACAAATTGTTGGTGAAATTATGTATAAATTGCTACTAAAATTTTGTGTATTTTGTTATTTTTTTAAAATTCGGGCAGATCGGGTATACCCGAACCCGAAATATCGGGTACTCAAAATTTCGGGTAATGTTTTTTCGGGACTAATATCGGGTAGCTATTTTCATTACCCGAATTTTGAATTACCCGACCCAAAAAAATCGGGTAACCCGAACACCCAGGCCTACCTTGCTAGTGTTGGATGAATTCCAGGTGAAAACCCAATCCCGGCTCGCCGGTGGGGCGGTGGCAGCGTCTTCGACGTCGTTTCCTTCTTGGAGGCACCGCTGAAGGTCCATTTCGTATCGATTTTGCCTTACTTGTTTGGCATTGCTAGGCATCGTCGTGGGTGGTGGCAACTTGTCGGAGTGAATGCGTAGATGTTGCATTGTGTTCGTGGTCGAGTTTGTCTTAGTCGGTCATCAAATTTCTAAGTAGATGAAGAATGCGATGGATTGGATGGACGAAGAAGAAGATTGAGGCTCAGTCTTCTAGTTTTTTTTCTTTTCCTTAGAGCTTTCTTCTTGCGTTTGTGAGCTCCTCGTTGTTGAGCATTAGAGTATAAGAACTCTTTATAACCTTTGGTTATATATGTCCACGAGTGGATATAGAGGTTGGATTTTACGTTTATATCTAAAAACCTTGGTATGACGTACTCACTCTCTGTACCAAAAAAAAAGTGCGCTTCTGGAGCAAGTCAACCGGATTTAAGTTTGGTTAAATTTATGAAAAACCAAAATTTATGTTTGTAAGTTGATTTAGTATGAAAATATATTTCATGATCAATCTAATAATACTTATTTTGCATTCGTATTTTTTGCATTGATTTGATCAAACATAAACTAATTTATATTTTTCTTAAACATAAAAAATTGCACTCTTTTTTAATGGATGGAGTAGTAAGCTAGGAGGACGTCTGAATCAAGGAGGATGAAATACTTCGTTTCCTTGCAGCACAAGACTGTCCGTAGTAGTAGGAAACAAGGGATATGCCCTGATCGTCCATGGGTGTTGATTATCAATTCCATTAATTCATTCCATCAGCATCAACTAGTACTAGTAACCTAGGGAATGGCGCTTATGGGAGATGGACAGGCAAGCGTAGCAATCTGCTGGCATCAGCTACCGCGACCTTTTGGCCGCCCGAGCGTTCTTTCCGCTGGCCAAGATAACTGTTTCCGTTGCCCAAAAGATGTTGTTGCTGTTGATAGGCCAGGGGTCCAAAAGTCAAGCAGCCAGTCTTGACCAGAAAGCTACCCAGCAGGTGAACAAGAGAACGAACGTCGTCAGCAACCTGCGGACCATGTCTATGCTGGATCATATCGATCATCGTTCCAGTCTCTGTCAATCGTACATTAACTGGTGGCTGGGGCTGGTGGCTGGTGCTGATTTGTGTTGGGGCTGATGACTGGTGCTGATTTGTGCTGAGAGAAAAATACTGCTGGCTGGTTGGCTGGTGCTGATTCGTTGTGAGAGAAAAACACTGCTGGTTGGTGGCTGATAAGCCAAACGAACAGGGCGAACATGTACTTTCTTTGAAATCACAAGTCCTTTTCTTATTAATTAGGACATTTTAGATTGCCAATGGATATCAAGTTCCATACCAGCATACAATTCCAGATTAATTAATTCAAGGCATAGCCTCATGAAACTCAACTTGAACTTTCTCAACCGTACATGAGATGCTCGTGTGAGCCAAATTTTTTTTGATAAAATGAAAATTTACTAGGTGATGTTAATGCAAAATAGCATTTCAAATATAATTTAATGGATATCAAGTTCCGTGTTGGCATACAATTCCAGATTAATCCAAGGCACAACCTCATGAAACCCAACTTGAACTTATTTTTTATGCAAAGATTTAATTTTGATTAATAATATTCTGATTTCATATTAAACTTTCAAGACTTTGTCCTCCATATTTTCTACATGTTTGATTATATATATATTGCTCGGTTACATAAGAAAAAACCAATATGCATGTTGATGCCTACTAATAATACCTTTTAAGAGTTTGGTATGAATGTATTCCTCATATATACTTTCTAGAGAGGGAAAATGAGCTAAATGAATAGAAACAAACATGCTCTCCATACAATTGTTGAATACAAGAGCACAAGCGCAGAACAAATCAAAGGTACTAGGGTCTCTCTTATAGACTTTAGCCTTTCGGTACTGCTAATGATGTAATTCTAAATTTGATTGAATTTAAACTAATAAAAAAATAAGTCATGTACATAATTGAAAAGAAATAGTTTGATCGCTATCAATAAAATATGCTAACAAAAATTAAGAATTACTAATATATTGTTGTTGTAAAGTTTGGACCGTAGATATCAATTTGCTAAGTTACTGTAGTAAATTAAGAATTTTATAAATTATTAAATTAATTTATACCCACTTATTAAGTTATTATATTAAATTGAATAATTATAAGTTAATGAATTAATTTGCACCAAGCTGTTATGATTGTTGCAATTTACTCTGAAAAATAAAAGGCCGAACCATGCAAACACATGGACACAATTGGTGGGCGGGCCGTGTTAGGTCCTAGTATCACAGAAGAATAGCCCACGGGCAATTGTCAATGGGCCTGATGCAAAAAAAAAGCAGAGAGAGAGAGAGAGAGAGAGAGAGAGGGAGGGAGGGAGAAAAGGAACATAGATGCGAAAGGCCCAGTGCTGCCCATGATAATAGCACATGCCAAATAGACATGCAGCGATGAGCGATACCGACGGACAGATCCCGATGGAGATCCCTTATGCCCTTGTTTAGTTCCCAGTATGCCCTTATGCCCTTGTTTAGTTCCCAGAATTTGTTCTCAAATTTCACTATGTAAAGAAAAAAAGATTTCCATCACATCAAAATATCGACACATGTATGGAGTACTAAATGTAGATGAAATCAAAAATTAATTGCACGGTTTTGTTAGACAAACATTTTAAGTCTAATTAATCAATGTCTGGACAATTATTCATAAATACAAACGAAACGCTACTAGGGACGGAGCCAGGATCTGAGTATAGGGGGGTCGAGCAAAGCACGACACCAAAAACTCAAGAAGAGCTGAAACAAGAACATGCATAATGTTATCATCTAGAAAATCGTTTGGATATGTATAGTACTATTTAGTTACGGCTCATTTATTAATGTAAATTTTAAAAATAGCAATGTTTGTATATCAATTTTACTCCAAACTAGCATAGACTAGGAATATATTAGATTGTATATTTAATTAATGCTCTCTTTCTCAAAAGTAAATGAAAGGGGAAATTAGATTTTAAAGACTATAGTGTGCATATACACATATATATAATATCTAATTATCCTTAGTATAAACATCTAAAGCTAAGTGAACTGGAGAAATATTGGAATCGATCTTGGCATCGTTATCACAACTAAAGCTAGATATTTAATTAAGTTCACCTTTTCTTATAGTAAACTAACCTCACCTTAAACTAGTAGCAATAACTCAGTGGAGTGGTGGGCAAAAACAGACTAATGCTGTTAATGAGGCTTTAGGTTAAATAAATGTTGTGGGCTTAGGTTTTAATAATTTAGTTAGTTACTTCATTTTTTTAAGCAAAATGCTATTACTTTCTGCGCTGCGCTCACCTGGGCCGTGGGATGCTGTTGCCTGTTGGGCTACCGTAATAGTCTTGAGGGGGACATACAGGCTAATTCTAGTAATTAGCAAAGAACATTAGGGGGCCTCTTGCAGTGTTGCCGGAAGATCGGGGGACCAGGCCCCTGTGCTCCCTCTCGTCTCTCCGTCCCTAAATGCTACAGTGTTATATTTATGACACTTTTTAGACCTTAACATCCTAAAATTTAGAACTAAATAAGGCCTATCTGTATGTTTTGGTTGCTGACAGTTATGAAAATATATAATATGTTGGTTTACGACTTTACGCCGGCAGGCCTGCAGCCTGACTGTCGGGTGTAACGTACGACGAATCTTTTGAGCCTACTTAGGTCATGATAGGACAATAATTACCACAAACAAACGAAAAGTGCTACAGTGTGGTACGGTGTCCGATGTGATTTTTCGACCAAATTTTACCCGCCTCTTTTTACAACTAAACACACCCTATGTGCAGATAGGGACTGTCGACTATGTAATAACCAACAAACAGAAAGCGCTGCCTGCCTGTAGAGAGCTTGCAGATCAAAATGGTGGTTTGTTGTTGCAGCGGCCGAGGACCGTGTTGGTGCCTTGGTGGTTTACTGGGTTGGGTTGGTTGGAGCATTTAGCAGCCCACTATAAACGCCGTAACAAAGCAAGGGGATCCCCTTCCTTGCCCTCTGCTAATCTGCTGCTGCTGCTCAAAAGAAAGGCAAAACTCCTCTGCTCTGTCTCCTCTGCATACCTATTACTCACTCATTCCTCTCCTTCCTCCTCACGCTCTCATCTCTCCGATTAATTCCCTCCCATCGCCGCCGCTTTCCTTCCCCGACGATTCCCAATTCCATTCTCATCTTGCCTAGCTTCCTCCGCCCGCGCCGCCGCGCGCCTCCATCCCCATCCATCCATCCATCCATCGCCACGCACCGGCTAACCGGCCACCGGACACGCACGATGATGAAGCCCGCCGCCGCCGCCTCTCTCAACCCTACTACTTGCTTTGCTTGCACCATCAGCTAGCAAACCTCATTCATATTCCCCCGTTTTATTTTTTGGAGCCTGCATATCTGCAAATCAAATGTGCTCTTGCCAAATTAATCAATCATTCAGGAATTACAGTTTCCTGCTGCAGTTACCACACTATGATCATTATAGACTGATTGATTCTAGCGGCAAAAAAAAATGATGAAGCCGTATCGTTTTCGGGGTGCATCGGCCTCGCCTGCTGATCGGTGTCACCTATGCCAGCCATTGCCCAAAACTCTGAAAGACGATGATGCCTTTGCCTTTTCCCTGCATGACCCATTTTCTTAGCCTTCGCATGCATCCACCAGTTGTCTATAAATGTTTGCTTGCATGTCGATACATTCTGCTACTGCAAAAAGGATATAATATACATTGGCTTGCATTCTTTCTTCTTCAAAAAATTATTGCTACTAAACTCCTAAAACATTATGGATTTATGTATGGATCAGACAAAACATTCATTAGTACGATTCAGTATGTCTAATTACATTTCTTTTTCAAATGAACACCAAGTTAATTTCTCCATAAGTTTTCAATTTGGAATTGATCGAGTACATCATTTTTATGTGGTGATCACGAACAAACAATATCATGCCCCAACCCTCCTCGTTCGCCTCCTGCATACTTGTAGGTGTGTGAAAGGGTGTGCAGCCTTCCTTCCTTGCTGACTTTGTAATCTGGTCTTGCTAGTAAATGAAAGGGGAAATTAGATTTTAAAGACTATAGTGTGCATATACACATATATATAATATCTAATTATCCTTAGTATAAACATCTAAAGCTAAGTGAACTGGAGAAATATTGGAATCGATCTTGGCATCGTTATCACAACTAAAGCTAGATATTTAATTAAGTTCACCTTTTCTTATAGTAAACTAACCTCACCTTAAACTAGTAGCAATAACTCAGTGGAGTGGTGGGCAAAAACAGACTAATGCTGTTAATGAGGCTTTAGGTTAAATAAATGTTGTGGGCTTAGGTTTTAATAATTTAGTTAGTTACTTCATTTTTTTAAGCAAAATGCTATTACTTTCTGCGCTGCGCTCACCTGGGCCGTGGGATGCTGTTGCCTGTTGGGCTACCGTAATAGTCTTGAGGGGGACATACAGGCTAATTCTAGTAATTAGCAAAGAACATTAGGGGGCCTCTTGCAGTGTTGCCGGAAGATCGGGGGACCAGGCCCCTGTGCTCCCTCTCGTCTCTCCGTCCCTAAATGCTACAGTGTTATATTTATGACACTTTTTAGACCTTAACATCCTAAAATTTAGAACTAAATAAGGCCTATCTGTATGTTTTGGTTGCTGACAGTTATGAAAATATATAATATGTTGGTTTACGACTTTACGCCGGCAGGCCTGCAGCCTGACTGTCGGGTGTAACGTACGACGAATCTTTTGAGCCTACTTAGGTCATGATAGGACAATAATTACCACAAACAAACGAAAAGTGCTACAGTGTGGTACGGTGTCCGATGTGATTTTTCGACCAAATTTTACCCGCCTCTTTTTACAACTAAACACACCCTATGTGCAGATAGGGACTGTCGACTATGTAATAACCAACAAACAGAAAGCGCTGCCTGCCTGTAGAGAGCTTGCAGATCAAAATGGTGGTTTGTTGTTGCAGCGGCCGAGGACCGTGTTGGTGCCTTGGTGGTTTACTGGGTTGGGTTGGTTGGAGCATTTAGCAGCCCACTATAAACGCCGTAACAAAGCAAGGGGATCCCCTTCCTTGCCCTCTGCTAATCTGCTGCTGCTGCTCAAAAGAAAGGCAAAACTCCTCTGCTCTGTCTCCTCTGCATACCTATTACTCACTCATTCCTCTCCTTCCTCCTCACGCTCTCATCTCTCCGATTAATTCCCTCCCATCGCCGCCGCTTTCCTTCCCCGACGATTCCCAATTCCATTCTCATCTTGCCTAGCTTCCTCCGCCCGCGCCGCCGCGCGCCTCCATCCCCATCCATCCATCCATCCATCGCCACGCACCGGCTAACCGGCCACCGGACACGCACGATGATGAAGCCCGCCGCCGCCGCCGGCAACGACGAGGACGTCCAGGTGCTCGTGGAGCGGCCCTACTCCCACGACCACGACGACCGCCCCTCCACGAGGCCGCCGCCGCACCACCAATCAACGGTGATCCGGGCGCGGCCCTACTACCGGCGGTGGTCGCCGTGGCTGGTCTCCGGCGCCACCGTGGCCTGCGTCGTGCTCTTCCTGGTGACCATGTACGTGAACGACTGCCCCAAGCACAACTCCAACTGCGCCGCCGGCTTCCTCGGCCGCTTCGCCTTCCAGCCGCTCAAGGAGAACCCGCTCCTCGGCCCCTCATCAGCAACGTAAGTAACAAACATCTATTATTAATTGTTTAGAGTAGTAATTGTTTCCGTTTGCTTACCTACCAATCCCATTCCATCCCTTTGCTTCCTTCCTTCCCCTTCTTAATTCTCTCTCAACCCTACTACTTGCTTTGCTTGCACCATCAGCTAGCAAACCTCATTCATATTCCCCCGTTTTATTTTTTGGAGCCTGCATATCTGCAAATCAAATGTGCTCTTGCCAAATTAATCAATCATTCAGGAATTACAGTTTCCTGCTGCAGTTACCACACTATGATCATTATAGACTGATTGATTCTAGCGGCAAAAAAAAATGATGAAGCCGTATCGTTTTCGGGGTGCATCGGCCTCGCCTGCTGATCGGTGTCACCTATGCCAGCCATTGCCCAAAACTCTGAAAGACGATGATGCCTTTGCCTTTTCCCTGCATGACCCATTTTCTTAGCCTTCGCATGCATCCACCAGTTGTCTATAAATGTTTGCTTGCATGTCGATACATTCTGCTACTGCAAAAAGGATATAATATACATTGGCTTGCATTCTTTCTTCTTCAAAAAATTATTGCTACTAAACTCCTAAAACATTATGGATTTATGTATGGATCAGACAAAACATTCATTAGTACGATTCAGTATGTCTAATTACATTTCTTTTTCAAATGAACACCAAGTTAATTTCTCCATAAGTTTTCAATTTGGAATTGATCGAGTACATCATTTTTATGTGGTGATCACGAACAAACAATATCATGCCCCAACCCTCCTCGTTCGCCTCCTGCATACTTGTAGGTGTGTGAAAGGGTGTGCAGCCTTCCTTCCTTGCTGACTTTGTAATCTGGTCTTGCTGTTTCGCTATCTGAAGCTGACGCCTAGGAAGATGTTAGTCTGTACGCGCAAGCAAGCGAATCAGTTGCTGCTTGCCATGTCAACTCTCTATGGTTCCAAATATTTGAAATGAGTATACATATAGCACTTGAATGCATGATTTATCTTTGATAACTCTGATAGTGTTTGATTTGGTCCGGTCCATTCTACATACTCTGCACGTAGTCATCATGCTCATGGTGGTAGTTAGTTGGTGAACGCTCCGCAGAAGACTCGACTTTTATTTTCCGTCCCTGTCAATTTCTACGTCAATGGACGCGTGCTCATCATGTTGCTGCACATACGTACGAGTACAGAGTTTCTCTCTTTGAGACATTAGATTATTATTAGGCATTGGAAGGTCAAAGAAGAGCAGGTCAGTAGTAGGTGTATCTGTGACTCGATCGAAAATTACATTTTTCCCTTTCAACCCTTTTTTGGAAAAACGATTTTGTGCTGCCGATGCACTAGTTACGTTCATATGTGCGTGGTACTGACTACTGAGTACTAATTTGTTTAGATCATATAAGATGGAGGCTAAAAATCTAAAATTACAAAAAAATAATCTTTTTTTTTATTTCTAATCTGAATGCCTGCCTGCCTGCCTGACTGCAGGTTAGTGAAGATGGGGGCTCTGGACGTCTCCAAGGTCGTCCACGGCGGTCAAGGATGGCGCCTGATGACGTGCATGTGGCTTCACGCCGGCGTCGTCCACCTCCTCATCAACATGCTCTGCCTCGTGTTCGTCGGGATACGCCTGGAGCAGGAGTTCGGGTTCGTGAGGATCGGGCTGGTGTACCTGATCTCGGGCTTGGGCGGCAGCCTGATGTCCGCCCTGTTCATCCGGTCGAGCGTGTCGGTGGGCGCCTCCGGTGCCCTGTTCGGCCTCGTCGGGTCCATGCTGTCGGAGCTCATCACCAACTGGTCGCTCTACGCCAACAAGGCGGCGGCGCTGGCGTCGCTGGTGCTGGTGATCGCCGTCAACCTCGCCCTCGGCGTCCTCCCGAGGGTGGACAACTTCGCCCACATCGGCGGCCTCGTCTCCGGCTTCCTCCTCGGCTTCGTCTTCCTCATCCGCCCGCAGTTCGCATGGCTCGACCACCACAACCACAGGAGGGTGGCAGCAGCAGCAGCATCTGGTGGTGGTGCGCCGCCGGCAACAAGGCGGAAGCACAAGACGTACCAGTACGTGTTGTGGGTGGCGGCGGCGGCGGCGCTGGTGGCGGGGCTGGCGGCGGCGACGGTGCTGCTGTTCCGGGGGTACAACGCCAACGACCACTGCTCGTGGTGCCACTACCTGAGCTGCGTCCCCACCAAGCACTGGAAGTGCGGCTCGTCGCCGGTCGTCTGCGACGTGACGACGCAGGGGGCGAACACGCTGACGCTCGCCTGCCAGGGCACCGCCAGGAACCAGACCTACGTCATCGCCAACGCCTCGCAGGACAAGATCAACGACCTCTGCAACCAGCTCTGTACCTAGTTGTACCGTATATACATTTGTTGCCCATTCTCTGTGTACGTACATACATATACTCAGGAATACTAGATGACTGTACGTGAGGTTGTTGTGCATTGTCTGTCCAGATGCGACGAGTTCATCGGGCTTCAAAGCATATACTACTCCTATATACCATTAGTATAAAAAAAGGAAAGATATATTTTTTTGAGAAAAAAAGAAAAAGATATACCCATTTAAAGCAAGGGGTTTCCTTCTTTCCTTTCCTTGTCGGATCCGGCCCAGACGATATATCCATCCCTTTCCCCACCTCACGACTCCGCTTGCCCTAATTCCCCTTCCCTATCGCATCGTTTCGCTTCCCAGCTGCGGCGGCGGCGTCGTCGCCCGGCTCACCACCGGTAACCCCTCCGTCTCCTCTCCCGCTCGTTGGTCCGTTTTTCCGGTTGCCGATGTCTCACGCTCTAGGAACCCCCCAGAGTGAGTGGAGTCCCACGCAATCCCTAGGCTAGGGTTCCCCCTGTGATTCGAATGCCTCCGAACAACGCTCGCTCGCTCTTGATGCGGTTGATGTTCCGGTGCTAGCTACCCGGAATCCGTCTTAGTCTCTCCGCGGTAGCGTCGATCTATCCGTTTACCATGAGGTCCGCGGCATCAATGGCGTCGATTTCTCTTTGAGAGATGCGCCTGCCGTACGCTTCTAAGTTCAAATCCGTTGCTTTTATGTGTTTCGCGCAGCTTGATCTATTCTCAATTCCTTGTTTAGATGATTGTGATACTGGATTTGCTTGCTACCCTCCATGAGGCAGGCGCGACGATGGGGATGGGTTACTGAATCAACTTTCCCAATGCCTTTGTTCAGGTACCAGCGGTAATGGGGAGGTACAGCCCCGCGTACCATAGCCCTCCTAGGAGAGGACATGGCGGCAGGGGAAGGAGCCCGCCCCCGAGGAGAGGGTACGGTGGAGGTGGTGGCGGCGGCGGTGGCCGTGGAGGGCGCGGCGGCGACCAAGGTTCTGTTAGCCTCCTGGTCCGCAACATTCCGATGAGATGCAGGTATAATACATGCTCTGCTCAGATGCCTGTAAAATTGGCCTGCCCTTATGATTCACTATTAATGCACAACTTTGCAGGCCTGAGGAGCTCCGAGCCCCCTTTGAAAGGTTCGGTCCTGTCAGGGACGTTTACCTTCCAAGAGACTATCACACTGGGTAAGTGTTAAATGGTGCAAACCGGCTAATATGGTTTGGTTTCCTTGCCATCCATTTCCATCCCTACATTTGAATACAGTGATGTTTATATTTTACATGACAATGCTTGGGGAGCAAAACCCCCTTTTTTTTCTTACTGCTGCTTCTTTTAAATAACTAAGACTTTGTTTCTGCTGCTGCTAAAGAGCTAAAGCTTTTGGGATGGAAATTTGATAATGTCTGCATGAATCCAAACATCTTCCTGGCTTGTAGATTATATACTGGACATGTGCTCACACTCGTAGGCTCACATGTCACAAATGTTTCACGAAGTCCCAGTCTGGGAGACTGGAAGTGAGCAAATTTCCCTAGTTTATCAAGTTTGCATAGAAGGGCTTTTGAGCTACCTTTTCGTTCACTGTATGCAATTGTTGCCACATCTTAAATATTATCTGATAACTTAAGGCAAAACATGTCGAGTAAGCCTGGCAACTCGTTGAAGTCTTGAACTTCACAGATTGATTACCTGTATAGGATATGTACACTTTATATGATGCTACCTATGAGTTTCCTTCTGGTACGAATTACTCTCTTGAAATTATTCCCAGGATTGTATTTGGTTGAAGTAAATACAAGCCCTGAACAGTCCTAATCGTTCATTTGCTTGGTGAGATTGTATTGTGCGAATGAAGTTCTCTTATCAAGACAAGATTTGATTTGTCAACAAAATTAATTTCCTGAAGAGAAGAGGGTTTAACTGTGTCTTCCATTGGAAAGATATAATCAAGACAAGTTGGTTTCAAGCTCTTTCATGACTTTTCAAACACGTCAAGAACTTGAAGCGAATCGTTTTATGAAGATGTACACAAGAAAATTAAGATGAGCCTGGGCTCCTAACCGCTTTTTGAGAGGCTTGCTACCATTTGATGAACATGTTTGTAAGTTGTTAGCTGTGCTTCATGGATAATTGTAGAGGATTCACCTAAATATGAAACTGTGGTGGTAACTCGTGGGGCACATGCTATTATGATACAATATGTGTGCTATACTATGTGAATCTTACTTATTGATGCTTTTGTAACCATTTCAGGGAGCCAAGGGGGTTCGGATTTGTGGAGTTTGTTGATGCTTATGATGCTTCTGAGGCACAATACCACATGAACCGCTCCATGTTTTCTGGGCGTGAGATCACTGTTGTTCTTGCTGCGGATACACGGAAAAGGCCTGAGGAAATGCGAAGGCGAACGGGGCCAAGGTATGCAAATATACATGAATGTTCTGTAAGCTCTGTTGGTGTTTCATTTGAGATGACTTGAGTGGTATCTCTGCAGAGGTTATTCTGACCATGAAGGGCGTCGATCTTCTCGCCGTGGTAAGTTACTATTTCCGAATGTTGTGGTTATTGTTCCTCCTGTTATTTGAGGTGCACGTCTGACTGACTGCTAGAGTTTGCATCATCATCAGCATCCTATTTATAGGAATTTTACCCTGTACATGCATAGCTGTTGCTGTTTGATTAATTCTGTTGTAAATACCAAGAAAGATAACTAAAGTTTTGGGCCATTAAATATCATGCTTGATGATGCATGCTATTTTATCATGTCCAAGATCTAATTTCCAATCTTTAAGGCTCTACTGGTAGCAGAACATTGCTGTTGAGAATGGATATAATGAATACGATAGTCCATTATTTTAACACTATGATTTCCTATGCTGACATGTTGCTTTCTCTTCTACAGGACGGTCTCGGTCTCGTTCATACTCGCGTTCACGCTCTCCACGGCCCCGTGGCCGTGCTAGATCCCGGTAAGGCAGTTAATGTTTTTACATGGTTTTTGAAAATGACTACTTGTGCAACAGCCTTGACGAAAATGATGTTGCGGACTCTACAGGTCATACTCTCCTGCCCCCAGGAGGCGTGATGACTACTCTGCTTCCCCACCACGTGCAAAGGAAGAACACCGGAGGTCATCGAAGCAGCCTAAAGAACATGATGGCGATAAGAAGCGGCGGTCATATACACCTGAGGACAGGAATGATCGCCGTGGTGCAGACAACGGTCATGATGAGTAAGTACTGCACCTTCTTTGCTGCTGGATGTGTATGGGTTAATAATGTAGTTATGTATGTGAAGAACTAAGGCTATGGGTGGTTAATGTAGTAGCACAGCCATTGAACTGCATCGGGTTTGCGCATGAGAAAAGTGATACTAATTGATAGCGGAGAATGGGATTCTGGGCCTATGTGAAGTCACAAGTGTTGGGCCAATTGGTAGCGTATTGCGCTATGATGATTTTTGTGGAAATGGTTCCTTTTTGAGCAATATCATGCCTGGAACCCCTGTTTATTCTCCAGTTATGTAGGCTTACATTACAAAGAGTAGAAACAACTCGTAGTGGGGCTTAGTTACATGTTGCTGGTCCATATGACTAAATTATTATTTTTTGCGTGTGTTTCGCACGATGGCAGTAACACTGTATTTATGCTCTTTTGAGCTATAATATAACGCTAGAAAGCCGTCTGTTCCCCAGTTATGCAGGGCTTACCTTATATGTAGGAGAGTTGAAATAGCTCATTTTTGGCACTTATTTACATGTGTCTGTTTCTGGCATGTGTTTCGCATGGCAGTAACATGATGTAATACTGTGTCTTGTGACAGGAGGAAGAAGTCTCCTGGCCCAGCAGCAGCAGAGGAGGATGAGGAGCCCCGGCGCGGGCGGCGCAGGTCACCCCGTCCGTCGGTGTCTCCCCCAGGGTCGCGGTCTAGGTCGGCATCTCCTGCCAGCAGCAGTTGATGCAAGATGGTCGGTCGGCATGGCGCGCTATCTGATAGATAGGCGTTGCTTGTAGCCTCCCCTTTTGATTTCGCCGAAGCGTGCCTTGTGTTATCTATGTTGTGATGGAGATGGTTTAGGTATGGTGCCGTCTTAGTAGGATCGAAAGGTATGGTATGATGACGACGAGCCGAGCCGTGGTTACCAGTGCTAGTGTTGGCGGTTCGTTTTTGTGGACTGAGTGAGGCGACTGGAGTTGAGTTGTGATTGGAGTCTATTTGGTGTGGGTTGCACTGCAATGGTGTTTTGAAGTTTGACAATGTGAATCAATGTGGGTGCTTTTTCTTTGTCTAGTAATGCAGGCTTGAGAAGGCATTGGTGGGTGCAGTGCCTTGTGAGTAAGCCAAGGAGGGAATTGATCGCGTATTGCTGCTGCATGCCACCGTTGCACGCGTCTAACCTACAGTACGTAGGATCAATCGACATTTGGTCTGTCTTTGACCTGCTTACGGTAGAGTGGATGCTACTAGTACAATGTTGGTGCCGTGTACGTGCAGAGCAGCCAAAGGGAGGGCCTGCAAATTCCATTCCGACTATCTATTCATGCTTGTGACCGACCAAAACTCACGTGCACTGCAGCCGTACTACTCGATCGAAATGTTGGTCATTGAACCCCACGCGGAGAGGAGAGGAACGTACTCAACTCATAGGTCAACGAAAGCAGCAGACAATTGTCACGCGATGGACTCACGAGCCATCTACTAGTACTTGCTAGGTTGCTTCATGCAGATAATACATTTTTTATAATTTAAAATTAAGAGTATATGACTTCTCTTCTATGGAGAGAGAGGGAGGGAAGAAAACAAGTCATTAGCAACAATGTCAATGGGTAATGACCGCAGGCGCCCCCGTTTTTTTCTTTATGATGAAAATTGCTTGCCAAGAGGATTTATGCCCGGTTTATATATGACAATATATATAATGCTTCTCGAGATGCGCATGATCAGATTATATTACAGGAACAAACCAAACAAAATCCCAAAAGCGGTGCCTTTCTTAGTATCTTTACCAAAAGAGTCCTCCAATAATTGGACAAATATTGAATAATGAAAGCAACGATATCAACACCTATGCATTATGCCAATCCCCTCTATTCCCCACTAATTTTAGCGCTTACATTTTGTTCTCAATTGCATTCGTCGCTCGGATCCTTTTGCATTTCTTTTGCGAAAAATATCCCAATGATTTCAAAATGATGGAATGTGCCATTGGAGAGAGAGAGAGAGAGAGAGAGAGGCAACAACAACTATAATGCTTTGCAATTTGATGTCGTTTGTCATTGATTCTCGATGAAACTTTGTTCTTCTCACACCCTACCCACCCCACCCCACTACAAAAAAAACCCAGTACATGCTCCTTTCTTGCACGTTGGGGCACATGGAACAAATTCGATGCATATTTTGGCCTGCACAACTTTTGCCCCACTTTTGGAAAAAAGGACTTGCAATAATCGAAAACCAGAATAAATCTTGCAATCGAAAACAACACTATTCCCTCCGTATAGGATTTAGATATCGTTTTGGACAAGATTTTAGTCAAATATTGGGAATATAAATCATGAATAACTTTTAAGTCGTTGAGTTTGGAAATGTGAAAATCATATGAATAGATTTGTCTTAAAAATAATTTTATAAAAGTATACATATATCACTCTTTGATAAATATTTTTATAATAACAAGAGATCATGAAACTTTGTTCTTCTCACACCCTACCCACCCCACCCCACTACAAAAAAAACCCAGTACATGCTCCTTTCTTGCACGTTGGGGCACATGGAACAAATTCGATGCATATTTTGGCCTGCACAACTTTTGCCCCACTTTTGGAAAAAAGGACTTGCAATAATCGAAAACCAGAATAAATCTTGCAATCGAAAACAACACTATTCCCTCCGTATAGGATTTAGATATCGTTTTGGACAAGATTTTAGTCAAATATTGGGAATATAAATCATGAATAACTTTTAAGTCGTTGAGTTTGGAAATGTGAAAATCATATGAATAGATTTGTCTTAAAAATAATTTTATAAAAGTATACATATATCACTCTTTGATAAATATTTTTATAATAACAAGAGATCAGTAATGCAGGCTTGAGAAGGCATTGGTGGGTGCAGTGCCTTGTGAGTAAGCCAAGGAGGGAATTGATCGCGTATTGCTGCTGCATGCCACCGTTGCACGCGTCTAACCTACAGTACGTAGGATCAATCGACATTTGGTCTGTCTTTGACCTGCTTACGGTAGAGTGGATGCTACTAGTACAATGTTGGTGCCGTGTACGTGCAGAGCAGCCAAAGGGAGGGCCTGCAAATTCCATTCCGACTATCTATTCATGCTTGTGACCGACCAAAACTCACGTGCACTGCAGCCGTACTACTCGATCGAAATGTTGGTCATTGAACCCACCGCGGAGAGGAGAGGAACGTACTCAACTCATAGGTCAACGAAAGCAGCAGACAATTGTCACGCGATGGACTCACGAGCCATCTACTAGTACTTGCTAGGTTGCTTCATGCAGATAATACATTTTTTATAATTTAAAATTAAGAGTATATGACTTCTCTTCTATGGAGAGAGAGGGAGGAAGAAAACAAGTCATTAGCAACAATGTCAATGGGTAATGACCGCAGGCGCCCCCGTTTTTTCTTTATGATGAAAATTGCTTGCCAAGAGGATTTATGCCCGTTTATATATGACAATATATATAATGCTTCTCGAGATGCGCATGATCAGATTATATTACAGGAACAAACCAAACAAAATCCCAAAAGCGGTGCCTTTCTTAGTATCTTTACCAAAAGAGTCCTCCAATAATTGGACAAATATTGAATAATGAAAGCAACGATATCAACACCTATGCATTATGCCAATCCCCTCTATTCCCCACTAATTTTAGCGCTTACATTTTGTTCTCAATTGCATTCGTCGCTCGGATCCTTTTGCATTTCTTTTGCGAAAAATATCCCAATGATTTCAAAATGATGGAATGTGCCATTGGAGAGAGAGAGAGAGAGAGAGAGAGGCAACAACAACTATAATGCTTTGCAATTTGATGTCGTTTGTCATTGATTCTCGATGAAACTTTGTTCTTCTCACACCCTACCCACCCCACCCCACTACAAAAAAAACCCAGTACATGCTCCTTTCTTGCACGTTGGGGCACATGGAACAAATTCGATGCATATTTTGGCCTGCACAACTTTTGCCCCACTTTTGGAAAAAAGGACTTGCAATAATCGAAAACCAGAATAAATCTTGCAATCGAAAACAACACTATTCCCTCCGTATAGGATTTAGATATCGTTTTGGACAAGATTTTAGTCAAATATTGGGAATATAAATCATGAATAACTTTTAAGTCGTTGAGTTTGGAAATGTGAAAATCATATGAATAGATTTGTCTTAAAAATAATTTTATAAAGTATATAT
>OAMR01000683.1:185577-230162 GCA_900205405.1 Echinochloa crus-galli
ACCCTCCTCCTCGCCGGCAACGAGGTCCTCGGACTCGTCGTCGTCCCCGACCTCGTCGTCGCGCTCCTCCCCGCCATGCGCCGATTGAACCAGGCCCTCCAGCTCGAAAAGCTCCCCCAGGTGCGCGTCACCACGCCGCACTACCTTGGCATCCTCGCGCCCTCCGACGGCATCCCCTCCAACGCCCGCTTCCGCCCCGGCTTCGACAACAAGGTGCTCGCCCCGATGCTCAAGTTCCACCGGGACACGGGCTCGCCGCTCATGGTGAACGCCTACCCCTACTTCAGCTACAACGCGCAGAACCTCAACTACGCCGTCTTCCGCCCCAACGCCGGCGTGTTCGACCCGGCCACCAAGCTCAACTACACCAGCATGTTCGACGCCCAGATGGACGCCATCTACACCGCCATGAAGAAGCTCGGCTACGGGGACGTGCAGATCGCCGTCGGGGAGGCGGGCTGGCCCACGCAGGCCGAGGCGGGACAGGTCGGAGTGGGGCCGGAGGAGGCCAGGGACTTCAACGCCGGCATGATTCGGGTGTGCAGCGGCGGGAAGGGCACGCCGGCCATGCCGGGGAGGACCTTCGAGACCTACGTCTTCTCCCTTTTCGACGAGAACCAGAAGCCCGGACCCATCGCCGAGAGGAATTTCGGCATCTTCAACCCGGATTTCACCCCCAAATACGACCTCGGCCTCCTCCGCCAAGGATCTGCGGTCAGTTTTTTTAATCCCATTCATTCATTTGCTTCTTCTTCTTCTAGCTCTGCAGCTACAAACCCAATCATATCAATCTGCGTTCCTCTCCTCCTGGGAGGAATTCAGTAATTGGGTGAAATTATTATTATTATTATTACAATTTGCAATTGATTAATTAATTTACTCCCAAGCAAACGCTTAACTCAATCAAAAGAGTAGTAAGTAAGAAAAGAAAGGGGGAAATGGGACGCGGTTTCAGTGGCCGCGTTTTCCTATTCAGGGAAAGGATGTGATGTCTTCAGGGAGGTCAAAGGTTCACATTAGTATGTGTCAAAGATAGCATTTTCTTAATTTCTTAATCAGTGGGGTGTGGTTAAATTAACCACACATATGCATGCCACCATTTCAGACCGTTGAGAGCAAGTTTAGCACCAGCATTGCATCTGCACATATTATTGGCGTGACGATGCTTTTGCTTCTCTGCTAGTAGAGTATCCCCAGTGTCCTCTGCTTGCTGATAGAGAGATCCTTTGCTTGTGTCACTCAAACAAGCCATGCGGATAGATAGATTGACTTGTTCACGGACTGCTGATGGAAGCTGGTCCTCCTTTTCAGCCGGAAGCCATAGCACATTGTTTGTTTGTTTGGTTCACACTGAATTGTCAGGCACGCGCACTGGACTGAATTGTCAGGCACGCGCACATGAGGGCATCTTGTTGTCAAAGGATTAGATTACAACATTGTTCTCCCATCAGTGGATGCTTTTATTTTTTCGATGGATCCAGTGACAGCAAGCCATGTGCCCAGGCCTTGGACACCTCTGCATTTTCTAGGCTTCCTGCAACCACTCTGATTAGATCTGTATGCACACGGTTGCTACCAGTGTTTGATGAGATGATACTGCTGCAAATAAATCTACTTGCTTAGCTGGCACAGGACAATTCCTAGATTTTTACAGGCTAACTATCACCACAGTAAAGTAAAAAAAAACTGGTATACTCTGCTGTCAGTTATCTGAAACATACCTAGCATGTACAAGCCTAACTACAAGCTTGTGCATTGAATAAATTCGTTGAGGCTGGTGATTTCCATTTCAAGGTGATTCTTGCTTTGGTTTGCTGCAAGGTTCTTAATATGTACACAAAGGGTGTAGTGCCAAACTGTTTTTTAATATATGCTTTCTGCTTTCTAGACTGGACCATATGTATCTTAATCCCATACACAGCACACATATGGCTAGGGCCTGTGGAGTGAAGCACCATTCTAGCGTCCTGACTTGAGCTTCATATGTGAAACAACGAGTCTGTTATAGTTTCGTGAATGGCCCCAAGTAGCTATCTTCAAGCAAAGAGGTGTGCATGGGATCCTTTATGTAGGCCTGCAAACTTGTTATATGGTTTTACTGGGATGCCTAATGGATACTTCCATATGAGGATTCTTCAATAGGTGATTGCCACCAACAAATCAGGCACCTTTACAGACGGGGCTTTCCCCTTTAGCTCTCAACCATTCTAAATTCCCATGCTTTTTGAACCTTGTAGTCCTCTCTATTCTGCTTTTGTTATATACTTTGGTGCACATCTGGTGTGGCTTCTCTGATTGCCCAATCAGAGAACGAAGCAGCCATTTCAAACTTGTTGCTTTTGCGGATGCTTTGGCATGGCGCACCATGTGGAGAAGATGGGGCTGTCTGTATTGTTTAGCATTCTGGTGGGATCTTTATTAGTGGCTGACTCAAGAATCTTAAGCGGGTGATAAGGTTGGGCAGGCCATGTTTTGGCCTTTTGGGCTGTGCTAGCCCTGACTTCAGAGGCCATGTGTTTGTTTGTTGTGAAGTGCTAAAGCCAAGTGTATAATTATACAATACTGTCAGACTAAAGTTTAGTATACAATTCTGAATTGCGACGAGCTGATGACTGCATGTGCATATCTCAGTTGAGAGTCTCATTAATATACTCTACTCTGATGCTGAAAACTCAGTTTTGTCTGATGACCTGAACTCTGACACTATGTGTTGTTTACATTGCAGTCTGGATCTCCTAATCCTTCACCAAATCCATCTCCTAACCCAAGCCCGAACCCATCACCGAACCCCTCACCCTCTGGCGGAGGGAAGTGGTGTGTGGCCAAGACCGGTGCAGATGCGACTACCCTGCAGAACAACATCAACTACGCCTGTGCCTATGTTGACTGTAAGCCAATCCAGAGCGGTGGCGGGTGCTTTGATCCCAATAACGTGCAGTCCCATGCTTCATTCGTGATGAACGCGTACTACCAATCTAACGGGCGCCACGACTACGACTGCGACTTCAAGGGCACCGGCATGGTCACCTCCAGTGACCCCAGTAAGTTCACGATGATCGATCGACTATGTTTCTGAATTTGACTCTGAACCGCAACTGATATATCATGTCATTTCTGAATCTGAATGGCAGGCTACGGAAGTTGCAAATACGTCTCCTGACGGGACGCAGCAAGTCCAGGCAGCGCGGTGGCAGGGGCACCAGCCTCGAGTCCACGTCATCCTCCAGGCTCGAGCCACGGCAACGCTGGGAGGTTGATACTGCCGGGCTTGCGCCAAATACTTCTGTACTCTTGTCTGACACACATGCTTCTTGCTATCCATACCTACTACTAGTAGTTCTTAGAAGATTCACCACCATTGTTATCCCTCAGCACGAGGGAGGTGTACCCCAGTTGTTGTAGCTTGTGTTTAATAATTTGGTTTGGCCATGCCTTGTTTTTCTTCTTCTTGTGTAGTGGTGAAGGAACGGTGCCTTAACTTGATTATTCCATTCCATTCCATTATATGTAGAAACACAAATTGCAGGGAACAGAGTGAAATTGGCCTTTTTGTTCCATGGTGTCCATCTTCTGTGACAGCGAATAATAGCGTTATTCGTCGAGTAAGAGCCATTTTCTGTTCTGCTTTTCTAGGCCAAGCTTCTTCAGCTGAATAAATGATATCTTATAGACCATTATTCAGAACCACCACATCTGCTTAACAGCCACGAAATGGAAGTTTATAGGGAAGGAATCCCCAAGTATCCTAGACAGATTAACAACCATAAACTCACAATAGTAAAAGTAAATTACAGCGAACTAGACTGCCCTGATTGCAGATTCTTGTAGGATTCGATCCTTGTACAAGAAAAGTTATCTCATTTCAATACATAACTCGAAAAAGGCTTCCTGCCTTTCTCAAGACCGTTTCCTAATGGGTATTCCCCATGACACTACAATTGTAACCGCAAAGCCTACAGCAAATCCAACTCCAGAAAAGATGAACGACATAATATCCACAGAATTCTTCTTGGAATGATGTGACACCACACTAATTTGCGTTCTTCTGTTGATGCACTCTTTTGACAATGGAGGCCCGCACAACCCATTGTTTCCAAGAAATGAGCTATTGCCGAATGTCATGAAATGAGGTGACTGAAAATAGCTGCAGGGATGCTTCCCTGAAAATTGTTGTTGGAGACATCAAGGAACCAAAGGATCCGAAATATGGTTTCCATTATGAGGTCTGACCCTTTATACGTGAGTTCAGTTGTAACATCATATCTTCGTGTTTCATCATAATAAGACTGAGTTGTTAACGTGGGCACTGCCTCGAGTCCATATCCACCCATCATGGACATCAACTTTGTTATCCATTGTTCCATTCTTCTCTCAATGTGCCGGAGAAGTTGTTTGAAGAATCTCCCCCAATACCTGACATGGATAGCTTCGATTTTAGTGCTGGGGTGAATCAGATCCTGGCTCCCAAGCAACGTACATCAGATAAACCAAGAAGGGAGCGGTCTAACCCCAACAAGATAAGCACTCTGGTACGACTCTGCAGCAGGTGCAAGCAAACAGGCCACAATAAGCCAACCTGTGAGGCCGAGTTGTAGACAAAGGCAACCTCTTCATGGCATTTTTTTCTCTCTCTAACTAGTAATTGCTGATTAGTAATGTTAACATGGCATTTTTAGTAACCCGTTGACTACTTGGTGCAAGGACTTTAATTGTTTGGATGCATTTTTTTGTTATAATAAACTAAAATACATGGTTTGTTTTGTAACGATCAACAACAGAGATCGAGAAACCCAGCAAGAAGAAGTAGGCAAATCAAACCAGTTTGATACTATATTCATTCATCACTCTGGACCGATGATCGCTACAGATACACTGCATGGTTTGTAACGATCAACACACAAACACATACATGAGCACAAGACATACGGACGTCAAGCAGAGAGGTTGCAAACCACACACACACGCATGCATGCTCGAGACGAGAGCCAAAACCACCCATACATGATGGCTCGCTCATATCCTTATTGTCCAATAATAGATACGATCATCACTCGTAAGTCGATCACACAAGACACACCACGTACAATCATGCATGCATGGAGAGTTGGATCGGATCGGAGCTGATCCAATATAATCAGCAGTTACAGGGGTTGCAGGTGCAGCTGTCACCGCAGCTGCAGCCATGGGCGGTCTCGCCGGACTCCGCCGCCGCCTCGAACTGGCCCTTCTTCTCCGGGGCAACGCCCAGCACCACGGTGGCCTGAGCGCCGGTGCTCTTCTCCTCAAGGTCAGGGTACATCTTGCTGCAGCAAGTCCATCATCAGCGCCAAATTTTAGTTTGTTTTTGTTAACATATATACATACATACAGCAGCAAAGCAGACCAAATTAAAGATTAATTCTTCAGACGGTCGATCGAGGACCGCTTAATTAATTCTTATCTTGCTGTAATCACAACGAGAAGCAGCAGCAAAGAAATAATGATGGATCGAGAAGCATATACGTACCCGCAGTTGCAGCTTGAGCCGCAGCTGCAGCTTGATCCGCAGCTGCAAGACATCCTCTTCTTCTTCTTCTGGAACGAGCTAGAAACTCAAAGAGTACAAGAAGATGGAGCTTGCTTTGAGATTGCTTGAGCACACTGAATTGAAGAGGCTCAACCTCAGCACCGCTTTTTATAGCACTGGATCCATGGATTTTTTTTCCCCAGCCAAACAGAAACAGGCACGCAACAAGACGTATTTGCTAGATGTTGCGTGCCACGATGCCATAAGCTTGTCTCTTGAATTAGTCGTCCTTTTGCATTGGGCGTCGTCGCCCTGGCCTCCCATCCAATGGCCATGGCCACTTCTCTTGATTATTTGTGGGGCCTCTGAAAGTGAAAGAATTATTCATGCTAGATTTCCAATTTAATCCTGCCATTTGTACGAATAGATACTCATACATTTTACAGAGCAACCGAAGATTAAAGGTTAAACCTTGAAAATACGACTAAAAACTCAGTGAAAACTTAGTCGTATCATCTACATATATACTATCATTTCTGGCATGAATAATTGAAGCCTAAGAATAACAAAAGAGCAGGGCTAGAACGAAAATTTTCTCGCATCTACGATGTCGCTTCAAACGAATTTCCTGAATTGCTTGTGTATACGTCTCTGTCTTTCAAATTGAAAGTAACAACCGTGTTGGAAAAAAGATTCGCCCGGTTGCTTTCTGCAGTCACATAAGCTCAGGCGTGCTTGACTTGTCCTCCCTTGCTCTATCTCATATTCTCATGGACATTTTACTTTCAAAAAAAAATATTCTCATGGACATTATTGACGCACACCAGCACGTTTATCAATTCCGAAGGACGTAGACGTACGCAATACCTAATAAGAGGCTACTATTTTATTCCGTTATACGCCAGTTTCTAGCCGGCAAGAAATGGGCCTTTTTTCTTTCTTCTAGAAATCTCTTCTGCCACAAGCAAGTTGCTTTCAGATACAACAAGCATGGATTCAATACTATTCCTTGAAACACTTGTTAAAAACAAAGTTACTGCAATATGTACTAATGTCGACAAACATCTGTACTCTACTATATATTACAAGAAAGTATACGAGTACTTGGTCCTTTTCCTATTTCCTTATTGCTAGAATATATGTAACCTACGTTGCCAACCTGTCTGTATCATCCGTTTTGACTGAGACAACAATAGAACATCATCGCATCCAGCACGGCAGCAATCTACATGGAGGTTTCTGCTTTGATGAGGGGCATAAAAAATGTTATCGCTTCACGCTAACATTATCCTTGTTATTACTTCGTTGTTCAAGGAACCTAGACACAATGTTCTTTAACTACGCTGATGAACTCTGGAATCGGTTCATACCAGATTTCAACTAATAATTTGGAATTATATATTGACCTCTTACCATTTTATAATTTTGAATGCTGTTGTTGCTGCTGCTTACACCCAAGACGCAGCCTGTCAACTGTCAGTTACTAAAAATGTTATCTGCTCCATGTCCGCTACTGATCTCATATTGTTTCTTCGAAACCGTCGCAAGAATTAGGCAAATACTCCAGGTTGGGCGGATTGGTTTGTCCACAACAACCTCAACTTGGTGTGCTTCGTAAGAAACGGCATAGGGGGGAAGAACGAAGGCGATACTTTTCGAAGGTCCTTCATTTGTCAATAACTTTAGACCAAAATGAACATAGTTATCCATAGGAAAAGCTTATGGTTGTGTCATTGGACTTGCTTTTGACGAAGATGCAGGGGAAAGAATTCAACTGCATCATCAAGTGCTAGGTGGAAAATGGAGGCCTGTCTGATTGATAACCAGACCGACTGACCATAGGCATACACATACCTAAAGCAAAGCTCGAAATGCTAAGACCCCCGACCTAAAAGTTTGAGCTATATACTATTGGTTTATTATTACGAGAAAAATAGTTTTCTTAGTAGTAGCTTAGGGAGTTGCAATAAATATTTATCAATTGACATCTAATTAAAAAGAGTAAATACAATGCATGAGCACATAATAATCTAGGCAATTCTAAGGAAAGCCATCAATCATGATATGCTAGTCCAAAATAAGATATGCAAATGAACCAGAGGAGATGTGAATCAGATGATAGCAAAAACAAAGAGATGAGAAGAGCAAAAGGAAAATGAAAAAAAAATCCATAAACGCCCACCGTGGGGCTCGAACCCACGACCACAAGGTTAAGAGCCTTGCGCTCTACCGACTGAGCTAGACGGGCCTGTGTGATAGCGACGTGTACAGTATCTACAGGATTGTAGCATTTTCAAGAGTTTGCCTTCTCTAACCAAAATATAGATCCATGGAATTTCTGGCCTTCAGCGTGAACCGAAACCAACAAGGCATCTACTAAACGGTCACATATTTTTCTTCTCAAGTGCTACTGCAGTTATATCTATTTCCTGTCCAAGTCCAATCTGACTCAAAAACCATTTCTGGTTACAACACATTTATGCTCTTCTGAGATAACAACTAAGAAGGGATACTAGTTCCTGTTTGATATTATTATACGCTGATTCCCTGAAACATTTTAATTTATCTATCGTCATAAGTAACACACACAAAAAAGAGAAAGTGCCCTAAACACAGAAGAATTTGCAAATCAAATCTCTAAACCATCTACCCTGTGGTTTCGGAGTGGGGAAAATCACAACACCCTTCTCCTCTGTCAGTATCTTCTGGCTACAAGAAGAACGTATAGTCAGTGCCTCACTGGACAGAGATATTGGGACACTAGTCCTCATAGGTCAGGCTGCCAATATGGGCTCAGCGCAGCGACGGAAGCGTTTTGTTTGGGCCTTGGAAGACAGATGGGGATGAGGCCTACGCGGGCTCGATACTCTCATGCCGCAACACCCAAGCTGCAAAAACATTGGTAACAGATTCTGAGGCTTGTAAAGCTGACAGCCAAAGCTTGTGAAAGATGAAAGCTAGACTCGTCATGCCGAGAGCCTCACAAAGCAACATTTACAGTTAAAAAAAGCTGCTGCCGTCCTTGTGAACAATAAACATACCAGTGAACCAGTCCTCCAGAATAATAAGTTACACAGTAACACAGGTAAATAAAACAGATAGTTAACCGTCCAAGTGCAAGGATAAACGAGCAACTGATGATTGTACATAGCAGGCTCCCGGGTATTTCGATGCCGTAGCATTTGCAAACAGAGTTCCCTAGAGGCCAAGTCCGACAGTCCTGCCATCCCTCCGGCGAAGTCCTGCTATGTAATGCTTCTCCAGGTTGGTGTCGAGTTCCTCCAGCTTCTTGGCTTCGGCTGAGCTCCCGTCCTTGTCCTCGGCATTGTTCTCCTGAACCGGGGTGCTGCTCTTCACACCCTGCGATAGGCCATAGCCACCAAGGCATCCTCAGACTCTAAAACGGTGTTAGTACTTCACAGTAACGGGGTATAGGTTCTGCTGATATGGAGGATAATAAATTGGGGAGGGCATGAATATTCAAAATAGAGCGCCTCAAGGAGAAGGAATTACCATGAGTTTGTTAAATTTCTCCTGGCGCTCACGATCAGAAAACGAATTTAAGTCCCAGCGATTACTTGTCTGTAGCATCAGGGATAAAAACAAATGATAAGTGAACAAGTGATCACATGTCTTCAACAAACTGAATGAAATGAAAACTGAAAAGAAATTGTTCACCGGAAGTTTACCTCCTCCGAAGGGTTGCTCTTTTTGTTGCCCCAAAGAAGCTTTTTCTTCTGATCAGTGGACAGGCGCCCAGTTCCAGCACCAGATGCTGCAATGTTCCTATTCACTGCCATAAAACACAAAGGGATGGTCAATGATGCACTACTACAATTGTCAGCAAAGAGATTATTATCATGGCCATTTAAATGGATGCCATCATGGAAGTACGGAAAAATGGTTTCTTCTGTTATCAATTCTCAGTACTCAGTGCAATATTCAGCCCATCAAAATCAACAAATACAATTTTCCCTTTTCTTTATACCAAGCAGCATTGTTGATAGCTGAATGCGCCAATGTTAAGACAAGCACAAAATAAAAATCAATCAGCCAAGGAGAATACAAATGAGACGGGAATGGACAAATTGTTGAAGCATGACAATCATGAGGAAAATGCTTTACCTAATTTGGCAGCTTTCATAGCTGCAACTTTAGCTGCATTCACACCATCATCTAAGGTTGCTGCAGAATTATCCAAGGCTTCATTTGTGACTGAGGATGGTTTGGCATCTGCGGAATTCATAACTTTGTCCTGAGATTGAATATAGAAAACTATGCGCCAACAAGAAAGTACATGAATAAAAAATCAACTAACCCCCTGAGTTATCAACATTTGGCCCAGTAGAACTGAATAGACTTCTTCTCTTCTCCCTAGTTTCCACCATAGCTTCTTTCTCAATTTCCTTTCCATTTCTCTTCTTCAGGACTTCCTCCTCTTTGATGGTTTCCTTGTTCTTACCAACAACACTGTAATGGTCTCTGTCACCTCTGTACTCTTGCTTTCTTTCATCTCTATATTTGTTGTACTCTCCACCATCATTCCTTTGATAGGCACGAGGGAAGTCTTGCTTTTCTTCGTTTATATTCCTCTGATCTTGATCGACAGATTTCTCTCCATACCTACTGTCAACATCTCGCTGACCACCACGTGATCTACCAGCTGTGTGATCACATTTTGAGTGATTGTAATAAGTATCAGCCCTTGATTCGCGATCTGACCTAGAGGCTCTTTGATGGCTCCTGCCATAATCATCGCTGTACTTATCATGGTACCTCCTATAGTCATCATGCCTCTTGGATCCACGTGATGTTCCATAGGAATGCCGATCAGTGTGCCTACTTGATTCATGACCTCTGCCTAATCTAGTGTCACTCGGCTCTTCAAGATCTCTTGAGTTATCCTTCCTTCTAGAAGTCTCATAATCTTTATCATGACCTTCCTTGTACTCAACTGGACTATGACTCCTCCTACGCTTAGAATCCATCCTGCACCCAGGAGCATCTATCAGTTGAACAGCAACTTGATAGTTTATATATACTAGATTATGAAGTGGAAAAGTCAGTCTTAAGACCAAATATCACTAATTAGAGGTAAATCTGCCAGAGTGTAACTGCTACATGAAAGGTTTTACACAAATGAATTGAAGCTATATGGGAAGAAAAGCAAAGAAGCATGGGCACATATATCAGTATTCACACTCCATCATTCACAATTAAAGCAAACAACTCTAAAACTCGATGGAACCCTTCATTTTACTACAATTGGCTCCAAATGCAGCAACGTCTATATACCAAATCACATTCACATCTAGTTGGCCATAGGATCTTAAGTACTTTTTGGTTGAAATAGTGGAAGTTCTGAAACCACACTTTTTTCTCTCCATGAAATGGCACTGGTGACTGACCCTTTAATAATTATAAATAGGCCTAGAATCACTAAGTAGTTTCATTCAAGTATAGTGTCTAGCACCAATATATCGTAGAAGATGATAGCCTAGAATCAATTCAACCAATCCTCAAAACATACTATGTAGTCTCTCGTTCTTTAAACACAATATAAATGAACAAGTGTAGGTCAATGAATAAAAGGATATAAATTGATGTTCTGTTTGACCTAAGTCCTATGGAATAAATCAACCAGAAACATGTATACTAGTCAAGGGAATGAAACAGCTAAAGTGAAGTTGCAAATGCTCCATTAAGGGCCATTGGGGAAATAGAATATAGTAACCCACTGTTGGCCTGCTGTATTTTCTGAGTCATGTCAGTAGAGGGCTAACAAAGTTTGTGCCTGACTGCCCAGGGGACTAATAAGTGCTTAAGTGCCGACTTATAAGCAGCACCATAGTGTTGATGTGAAAAATAAATCACTCACAGCTATGGCAATCTAAATGTCAGATCTAGCTCGGATTTGCAAAACATGGTGCACGATATGCTGCTGAGATATGATCATATGAAATCTATATTTTTTTAGAGCAAATAAATAAAAAGTTGATATTTGCAATCATGCATCCAAACGATTATATGACACCTGCATAATGCAACCCCACTACGCACCGGCGCCTCAGGAGGCCTCCGTTGGACATGTCCGAACCATCTCAACCGATGTTGCGTCAATTTCTCCTCAATTGGTGCCACTCCGACTCTATCTCGAATATCTTCATTCTGTATCCTATCCCTTCTTGTGTGACCACAAAACCAACGCAACATACGCATCTCTGCTACACTCAGTTGTTGTATATGTCGCCTTTTAGTAGGCCAACATTCAGCACCGTATAGCATCGCCGGGCGAATCGCCGTCCTATAGAACTTACCTTTTAGCTTTTGTGGTACCCTCTTGTCACAGAGGACACCAGAAGCTTGACGCCATTTCAACCAACCGGCTGAAATTCTATGCCTAACATCTTCATCAATGTCACCATCCTTTTGCAGCATCGATCCTAAATACCTAAAGGTATCTTTCTCGGCCACCACTTGCCCATCAAGCCTGACATCTCCATCTTCATATCTAGTCCCACTGAAATCGCACATCATGTACTCGGTCTTAGTCCTGCTAAGTCTGAAACCTTTGGACTCTAACGTATGCCTCCACAACTCTAACTTCCTATTAACACCTGCTCTACTCTCATCAACTAGCACCACATCATCAGCAAAGAGCATACACCAAGGGATATCACTTTGTATATCCCTTGTGACCTCATCCATCACCAGAGCAAATAAATAAGGACTCAATGCTGACCCCTGATGCAGACCTATTTTATTTGGAAAATCACTACTGTCTCCACCATAAGTGCGGACAACCGTCATCGCATCCTTGTACATATCCTTGATAAGGGTAATGTACTTAGTTGGGACTTTGTGCTTCTCCAAAGCCCACCACATGACATTTCTTGGTACTTTATCATATGCCTTCTCAAGGTCAATAAAGACCATGTGCAAGTCCTTCTTTTGCTCCCTATGTCTCTCCACGAGTTGTCGTATTATAAAAATCGCTTCCATGGTCGACCTTCCAGGCATGAACCCAAACTGGTTTTGGGTCACACTTGTCACTCTCCTAAGGCGATGCTCGATAACCCTCTCCCAAAGCTTCATCGTATGGCTCATCAGCTTAATCCCACGGTAGTTAGTACAACTTTGAACATCTCCCTTGTTCTTGAAGATCGGTACTAATATACTTCTTCTCCATTCTTCAGGCATCTTGTTTGACCTAAAAATGAGGTTAAAAAGCTTAGTCAGCCATACTATTGCTCTGTCACCCAGGCATCTCCACACCTCAATGGGGATACCATCAGGACCCATCGCTTTACCTCCCTTCATCCTCTTCAAAGCCTCCGCAATCTCTGCCTCCTGAATTCTCCTCACAAAACGTCTGTTGGCGTCGTCAAATGAGTCATCCAACTCAAGCGTCGAACCATTCTCCTCATTAAATAACTTATCGAAGTACTCTCGTCATCTGTTCTTGATCTCCTCATCCTTCAACAGAAGTCGATCCGTCCCATCCTTGATGCATTTGATTTGGTTGATGTCCCTTGTCTTCCTCTCGCGGATCCTCGCCATCCTATAAATATCCTTCTCCCCTTCCTTCGTGTGTAACTAGCTGAGAGGCTGCTCATGAAGCATCTAGATGCACCAGGCAGGTGGTTGGCGGAGAAGCATAGGAGGATGTTGATGAACAAGTATTGTGGACGATACCTGCGGGACAAGCACCTGCACCACTATGTTATCTATGGGGAGTCGGTGCAAGACAGATTCGAGCACAACAGACGTCTCCTCGCTATCTTGGCACGTTTGTCCCGCTGGACACGTACCTGAAATCTGAAGTCCGCCACCATCAACTTGTGTTGAGGGACAACACACTCCCCAGGTATCACCTTACAATCTAAGCACGCACGTCTATCCTCATATCTAAGGCTAGCTACTGATCTCACTATAGTAGCATTGCTCAACAAAGATCTCCCTCCCCGCATCTCTATGTCATTTGGGACATTCGTTCTTGTGTGTTCTGTGTTGCTAAAGTTACTGCTACGTCACGACATCATGTAAAAGCTTCAGATTAGCAATGGCCAATGCATAATTGACTAGTTGCATATTGAAAAACATGCATTCCTCTGTGGTATTTGTAACCTTAAGAAGAATAAAAGCACCCCCTTGCTTGCCGATGTTTTCTTGCTGAAAAAATCATAATGGCACAATTTGCTAATGTCATAAATACAGTTGTCCAGGCCACTGGTTGGCATTAAACAGTAGGAAACTAAGACATGCTAACTGCACACATCTAATTGAGGAACGAATCAATGGTTTGCGATTGACTACCTAGTGTGAGTGGTGTAGTATACAATGGCACGCCTTGGCTAACGAAAACATACATGGGTCTTGTCCAGTTGCATTGGTCAGCACAAGCCTAGATGAGACTAACAAAACAGAGTAGCAAAGGCCATACAGAGGTGGTCAAATTATTTGAACATACAGCACTTGAGTTTATACCGAAATCAGAAACCAATCCGATGCAATCAAACATGGAATTGCTTGAAGCCACCAGACCTAGGAAAAAACCGCACTGAACTCTGTAATAAAGTAGAGGCTGAAAAATGAGAGGATTGATTGAATCTAGAGGAATTTGGGATTCTCGCCTCACATCACATAAAAAGTAAGAGAAGGTTGGATACCGGCATCAAAGGTGAGAGGCATTGAAGCACATGTGTATGGTTGATACGTGCACACAGGGGCGGACATGGGTGCACAGAGGCCGGTAATAAATTTTGCAAACGACGTTATTACTCGTAGGTAATGCCTAAAATACATGGTCAGATCCGGATACAGATAGCATAGGTTAGGGTTTGGGGCATTGGATTTCGCGGAGCAGGAAGGGAAGGGAAGGGGAGTGGAGGGAATAGGCGGGCATACCCCTGTAGGATGGTCGTCGCCGGCGAAGAAGTGGTCGCCGAGACCGATCGCCGGAGGAGAGGAAGGGGAAGGCGTGCGTGGTCTGGTCCCTCCTCGCCACTTCCAGAAACAAGGATTATTGGGTTTGTTTCCACGACGAACAGGCCCACGGCCCATAATCAGTCAAGGCCCACCCAGTCTGGGCCTCTTGTCTTCCCGTTTCCTATATTTCTAGACCTGATTCGGTTGATCCGAGGAGTTTCGTTCCTGCGTGGTACGTAATTACTAGCTAGAGTCAATCAAAATAGCTAACTGTTAGTTGTCAAGTATATTGAATGTTTGCTTTCAAAAAAAAGTATATTGAATGTTTTATTGTGATATTACCATGGATTATTCTTGTGGAGTGTGCATGTCATTTTATCAGGCAAGTTAGCGGTATCATTTATATCTGGGAAAAGAAACACTATAGCTTAAAGAACGAAACAGACATCTGGGAAAGTTCAACGAGATAGCAGAGCACGTGTCGTTCTCTCAAAAATAAAATAAAATAGTTACAGGCAAGATAGCAGTGTCATGCAAAATGCTTATGCACAAGGCAATGGCGAAAGATAAAATCACAAAATTATATCATGTCAAAGCCATGCACTGCACCAAATCACTAACGGCATAGAAATTCAAGCATATCATACCAGCTCATGCCATCAGTAAGCAGTGTGTATTTACCAAAGAATTTTTCAGCAGCAAACATACGAAGGTCTGACCTTTACCTTTGCCCTGAACAACATCCAGCAATTCCAATTAGATGAGAGTCAGCAAAGTAACCCACCTGTTAGGCTGGCTTTTCAGCAGCCAGGCAGCATTATTTTTCTCTCTATACAGATCAGCATCAGCCACCGACCAGACAGGGGTATTTTTCTCTCAGCGCAGCCACCGGCCAGCCAATCGGGTCGGGACTCTAGGGCCTTGTTTAGATCCCAATTTGGGAGTTTCCAATCATTGGAGGACTGTAACATTTCGTTTGTATTTGTGAAAAATTATCCAAAAATTGATTAATTAGGCTTAAAATGTTCGTCTCGCAGAGTACAACAAAACTGTGTAATTAGTTTTTGATTTCATCTACATTTAGGACTCCATGCATGTGTCGACATTTTTATGTGTTCATCTACATTTAGGACTCCATGCATGTGTCGACATTTTGATGTGATGGGAATCTTGTTTTTGCATAGTGAATTTGGGGTTGGAATCCCCAAATTCACCGTGCAAAAAGAAGATTCTCGTCACATCAAAATGTCTACACATGCATGTAGTACTAAATGTAGATGAAATAAAAAACTAATTGCACAGTTTTGTTGTACTCTGCGAGACAAACATTTTAAGCCTAATTAATCAATTTTTGGATAATTTTTCACACATACAAACGAAATGCTACAGTGGCGCGCGTACCCCAAAAGCCAAAGTTTGGCTCCCAAATTTGGGAACTAAACGAGGGCCTAGATGTAAAGGAAATCAATTTTATGCTTCGCACTCTGATGAGCATAGGAACAGTATGGACAGACATGATCAAACTCTAATGACATAAGCAATGGGTACAAATGGGCAATTGTAATGAAATATTTCATACCAAACCAAACATTATGGAACACAGAAAGAACATCTTTTTTGTGGGTTCAAAAAGAGCATCCTGACGATGACATCTGTAACACCCTAAAATTCATCACAATTAAATTGTAGCAACCATTTGAATTTTTCTAGGATTTATTAAGGCTTAAATAAATTTTCTAGGATTTAATTGGAATTTCTAGCCTTTTTATCAATTTAAATATCACATTAAATAATTATTTTAGTCAAAATAAGTTTTTGTTGCATTCATGCTGTTGCACATATTTTTGGTTGCTAGTAAATCAAGTTGGAATTTAAATTCTGTTTAAATTCGAATTTGATTTGCTTTTGTTTGAGTTTTAGAAAAGTTAAAATAGGCAGAGTTCGTTTTCGTCCCTCCAACTCTTGGCCCGGTCCAAGTTTGCCCCCTCTACTTTCTTTCTCTTTCCCCGACCGATTCTTTTCCCCCGGCCCATTCTTCCCCGCTTTCGGCCCAGCACCGGCCCGCTCCACTTCTCCCCCATCTCTCTTCTCTCTCTCGCCGACAGGTGGGCCCCACCTGTCAGCTTCTTCCTCCTCCCTCCCGTCGCCGACCCGGACTCCACCCGAGTTCGAGTTCGATCCCGAGCGCCGCCGTGTTCGGCCGGGACACGCACGCCAAGGCGTGGCCTGTGCCCCCTCCGCACCTATATAACGCGGCCGCCGCCTTTGTTTCCCCTCCAATCGAAGCCGCGCTCGCAAACCCTGTTCCGTGTGAAGCCGAGCTCCGCCGCCGCCGTCGGTCGTCGCCGGCCGCCGCCGTCGCTCTTCCCTCATCGAGATCTAGCTCGGTGAGCTCGCCGTCCTCCCCTCTCCCTCCTCGACTTAGTCCCGTCGCATTTGGTGGCCTCTAGCGCGTTTGCGCATAGCGCCGGCGAAGCTCCGCCGCGTCTGCGAGCGGCGCCGCTGCTCTGTTGTTCCCCGCCGGCGAGCCCATCGCTCGATCTATTTTGAGCCGTCGGATTAAGATCCAACGCACCACGTCAGCCCGAGCCCTGAGTCAAACCAGACCCGTACCGGTCAGCGTGGCAATTTTACTAAAGAGCCCCTGAGTTTTCTAGAAATCAACCCGCGGTCCAGTTTAGTTCAAAAATAATTCCAAATAGGTCATTTTTCTTCTGTTTTAGCCCCTGCAAGTTTTAAAATAGCACCCGCGGTCCAGCCCCTGTTATTTTATGGTTTAGCCCTCGAGATTTTACACAAAATTATGTTTTAGCCCCTGGTTTTTCGCAGTTAGGCCCCTGGAACTTTTAAAACTTTGCCAGCAAATCCCTGAACTTTAGAAAAGCCATATCTTTTGCGTTTTAACTCCGATTTTAGTGATTCTCACGCTCACGCGTTCATTGTAACGTGTAGATTAGTTTTGTGCAGTTGTTTTCTTCTGTTGGAATTGTTTGGTGTACTGTTTCTTATTTAGTGTATTGTTTCTTTGCATGCGATTGTGTGATGCGATTAGGAAGCGAGCAGTTCGAGGATTTCTCTGAAGAACCAACTGTTGGAGAAGGATTTGAGCAGCAACAGAGTTGGGAAGAAGGCAAGTATGTTATGTCATGCAAATGTCCTAATAATTATTAATTTCACCACCCATGCATGTGTCTTAATTTGATGGGTTCCTATTTAAGGATTTACCTAGCCACTATATTTTCCTATGAGGTTTTCATCAAAGTAACTTTGCTGTCTTTAGTTCCTTCAAGGTGACTCTGGTCTGCTCTTTACCAATCTTCCAAGGGACGATGTTGAGAGGTAGTATCCATACCTCATCACCATTGCCTTTTTGTTTTTAATATACGCTTCGTTGTGGCTTACATAAAGATTGATTATTATCCTGTATTATACTTGCAGGCTGTTTCGAGAATTTGAGGAGCATGATTTTGCAAGGACTGGAAGTACTGCCACAGAAACGGTATCCTAGTTTTGCTTTTCATTTATCCCTAGTTGCTTCATATAGACTGTTGAGCAAGACCATTCCCCTATGGTGAACAATTGGCCTGTTTGGGCTTTGGGTGTTAACATACTAGTAATATACCAGAGTAACATTACTTTGACAATGAAACTTATTTGCAGCAGCTGCTTAGCCTGCCTCATCTGTTGTTTCCTTACATGATAATCATACTTGAACATGATCTAAATCGTGGTTATATGAATATGTTGGGAATATGACATTCATTAATTTGTGGGTGGTATATACTTTCATTTGCTAGTAAATAGTTGCTTAATAAAACTTGACCAACTAAAAGTGCTTACTGCAGTATGGTCAGCCAACCTTTTTGCCTCAGCCTTGTATGTCATATTACATTTGCTGAGTACGTTATGTGCTGATGCTTGTTTTCTTTCTTTCTTTTATTGCATCAACTACACCCGGAATGCTGCTCAGATTGGGAGAATTTTGAGGATTTCACTACTGATTTTGAGGAGTTCTAGGCGAGTCTCCCCCAGTCAATGCCTGTGGAGTTGGAGTCACTTTTGCTTCGTTAGATGAACGTTTATTTAAGTCTTCCGCTATGACATTTGAGTCAACTCTGATATTGTAATAAATGCACTTTAATACTCTTTCGTTATGCATGGTTATGGATATTCACTTGTGATGTCTACCATATGTGTGTAAACTGATCCTGGCGCACATACGAGATGCATCTGGTTTTGCCTTTAAAACCGGGTGTGACAACATCAGGCGAATAGCACAGAAATGGCGCATAATAAACTGCAGATAACTTCCATCATTCCATCACAGTCCAGCCCAAAGTAACCAGATCAAAGTAACATATTGTTGTGCTACAATTGTGGGTTTAAGGATGAAGCACTAGCATAAAAAAAGCAATAATGCAGGGGTATCTAGAAGCAGGAACTTGTTCACATTTAGTCGACCTCCTCAATCTTGGGGCCAGCACCGCTGCCTCCAGAGGGTGCATCCTCATCCATGCCACCAGCCATGTCGGCACCAGCACCCTGGTACATCTTGGCAATAATGGGGTTGCAAATGCCCTCAAGCTCCTTCATCTTGTCCTCAAACTCGTCAGCCTCAGCAAGCTGGTTGCCATCGAGCCACTGGATTGCAGCATCAATGGCATCCTCGATCTTCTTCTTTTCAGCAGCATCAAGCTTGGAGGCGATCTTATCATCCTTGATGGTGTTCCGCATGTTGTAGGCATAGTTCTCAAGGGTGTTATTGGACTCCACTTTCTTCTTGTGCTCCTCATCCTCAGACTTGTACTTCTCCGCGTCCTGAACCATCTTCTCAATCTCCTTGCTCAACCTGCCCTTGTCATTGGTGATGGTGATCTTGTTCTTCTGGCCAGTGGTCTTGTCCTCCGCAGAGACGTTCAGGATACCGTTTGCATCAATGTCAAAGCAAACAGTGATCTGAGGAACACCCCTTGGCGCAGGTGGAATGCCAGACAGCTCGAATTTGCCAAGCAGGTTGTTGTCACGGGTCCTGGTCCTCTCACCCTCATACACCTGGATAAGAACACCAGGCTGGTTGTCCGAGTATGTGGAGAAGACCTGCTCCTTCTTGGTGGGAATGGTGGTGTTCCTTGGAATCAAAACAGTCATGACACCACCAGCAGTCTCTAGACCAAGAGAGAGAGGGGTAACATCCAGCAGGAGGAGATCCTGGACCTTCTCATTGCCCTCTCCACTCAAGATGGCAGCTTGGACAGCAGCACCATAGGCAACAGCCTCATCAGGGTTGATGCTCTTGCAAAGTTCCTTCCCATTGAAGAAGTCCTGAAGAAGCTGCTGCACCCTCGGAATTCTGGTGGAGCCACCAACAAGCACAACATCATGAACAGAGCTCTTGTCCATCTTAGCGTCCCTGAGACACTTCTCAACAGGCTCCATACACTTCCTAAAGAGATCCATGTTGAGCTCCTCAAACCTAGCACGGGTGATGGTGGAATAGAAGTCAATGCCCTCATACAGAGAGTCAATCTCAATGGTGGTCTGAGCAGTGGAGGAGAGGGTCCTCTTCGCCCTCTCACAGGCCGTCCTAAGCCTCCTGAGCGCCCTGGGGTTGCCCGTAATATCCTTTTTGTTCTTCCTCTTGAACTCTTGGACAAAGTGGTTGACCATCCGGTTGTCAAAATCCTCACCACCAAGGTGAGTGTCACCAGCTGTGGCCTTGACCTCAAAGATACCCTCCTCGATGGTGAGAAGAGAGACATCAAAGGTACCGCCTCCAAGGTCAAAGATAAGAACATTCTTCTCACCGACGCTAGTAGCCTTCTTGTCAAGACCATAAGCAATAGCAGCAGCAGTTGGCTCATTGATGATACGCAAAACATTGAGACCAGCGATCACCCCAGCATCCTTGGTGGCCTGCCTCTGAGAGTCATTGAAGTAGGCAGGAACAGTGACAACAGCATTCTTGATAGTGGTGCCAAGGTAAGCTTCAGCAATCTCCCTCATCTTGATGAGAACCATAGAGGAGATCTCTTCAGCTGCAAACTGCTTCTCCTCACCCTTGTACTGAACAGCAATCATAGGCTTCTCACCAGGTCCAGAGATGACCTTGAAGGGCCACAGCTTGATGTCGCTCTGTACAGAGGCATCACTAAATCTCCTGCCAATGAGCCGTTTGGCATCTGTAAAAGAAAAATCATGTCATAAGCACAGTTTTTACTAGATGCAGTATGTTGCTTATAGTAATCGGATAATATCATCAATACAAATCATGCTGACATGAAGTTGACAAAAAAGAAACCATGACAAGCACTATCAACAAGCAAGCATAATACATTTTATAGCAGGGAACTACATTCTATAATTGGCAGCAGATAACATTTAGCAGGCACTAAACGTTACTAAGAATAGTTCCTGTTCATACGACTTGGAAACTATCAAAATCCAACAACTAGAGGGCCCTGACCAATACACACTTCTTTTTCTAACCAAATGTGCAAGAATAAAATGCCAAGGTAGGTTAAAGAATTGGCTAATTAGAAAAATTAAGACATGTAAAGTTGTGAACTGCTGTATAGTAACTGTACAGATCCATTTAGGAGCAACCAGTGTCGCAAGATCTGTTTCCCATATTGTTTGCCACAAAAGGGGGCCTGTGTGTCCAATTAAAGGTGGCATTACAAGCATCCAAAAGTACTGCAGCAGATTATAGTACGATAACTTTGACCCCGTTCATCGACCCGATCGACCCAGAAAACTTTACGACTATGGATTATGCTAAGCGTGCAACCTCAGCCGAAAGATGGTGATTGGGTTTGAAATAATCACTGCATTTCAGGAAATGGGTATGTTTACATCACAGGTCACACAATGCGGACTGCAAGGTCGAAGTTTTAAAAAAGGGCAAACATTCTATATCACATTTTGAAGAAAATTTTTTACTGTGTCACTAGTACAAAGCAACCTTGAATAGTCGACAGAAACAACACTACATGTTATGACAAGCACTACTTCACTGCAACCATAACACATTTTACATTAGGGGAATTACATTTTACATGGAAGCAGATAATATTTAGCAAACACTACAAAAGTTTCTGCAGCAGATAAAAAAGACTGATGTATGTAACAAAGCATGCAACCTCAGCCGAAAGATGGTGATTGTGTTTGCATTAATCACTATACATTTCATGAAATGTGTACATTTACATCACTGGTCGCACAACAGACTGCAAGAATGAAATCAAAGATTTAAAAAGGGAAAACAGAAGAAGAAAAGATACGTAAACTGCTGCATAGCATTGGCTACTTTTGTGAAGGTGAAAGTTGAATAACAAAGCGGGAGATGCAGAAATGTGGTATGGATATAACATCATCACTTCTCCCCTTGAAAAAAAACAAAAAAGCATCTTTTTTGGCAATGCAATACAGAACAAAGGCAGGAGTCTAAAACAAAAGCAGCTCGCAATTTTTTTCTGCTACCACGAAGAGTCCACATAGGTCAAGTAAGTCAACAATCTATATAGCAGTCAATTGGATTACATTGGTGCTGCAGATCTAGTAAATCTTAGTGAGATTCAATTCTGATCTCTGTACTACTGCGGCAACAATCACTACAACGGGAGGTCGACCTTGAAGTGTACCAAAACAAACAGAGACTAGTAAGCAGTACATGGAAAGGGGGAGGGGGCAAGGGAGCAGATTGGGATGGGAAAAGGTGTCTCATGGTAGGTTACACACATGTACAGTTGTAGACGGTTGTATAGTAACTAGAGGTTCATTTAGGATCAACCAGTGTCGCAAGACCCGTTCCACCCTTGTTATTTGCCATATTTCGAGACACATTGGCACAAAAGGAGGCCTTGTATCAGATACCAATTGGCGTTGCAAGCATCCAAAAAATCTGAAGTGGATTAAAAAGGCTGGCATTTAACTAAACATGACCTCAGCCGAAAGATGGTGATCTGTTTGCATTAATCACTACATTCAGGAAATGGGTACATTTACATCACAGGTTGCACAAATAGACTTCAAGAATCAAATCGAAGATTCAAAAAGGGCAATAAAAAAAACTGGCCATAGCATTGTCTCCTAGTAGAAAAACAAAAGGGAATACTTTTGTGAAGGTGAAAGTCGAATAATAAAGGGGAGATCAGATGGTTGTGCATGATGTAGATTAATCATCATCAGAGATGCAGACGTGTGGTATGGATATAGCATCATCACTTCTCCCCTTGAAAAAACAAAACAAAAATCTTTTTTTGGAAATGCAATACAGAACGAAGGCAGGACAATTGCAACCAAATGGCAGCACAACTGAAGTCTAAAACAAACGCAGCTAACAATTGTCCACGTAGGTCAACATTAAGTCAACAATCTCTACAGCGGTCAACTGGTGCTGCGGATCTAGTAAATCCAAGTGAAATAACATTCAAATCAGAAATCCGTACTACTGCCGGGAGGTCGGGCTTGAGCCAAAGGAAGTATTCAGATCTACTACTCAAACATGAAGCGTATCAAAACAAACAGAGACCGGTAAGCAATACATGGAAGGAGGGGGCAAGGGAGCAGATTGGGATGGGAAAAGGGGTCTCACCGAAGACGGTGTTGATGGCGTTCATGGCGACCTGGTTCTTGGCGGCATCCCCGATGAGGCGCTCGGAGTCGGTGAAGGCGACGTAGGAAGGGGTGGTGCGGTTGTGTAGGGTCGAGATAGCGGACTAGAGGGGGGTGAATAGTCCTTTCTAAAATTTAACTCGCCGGATAACCGAAATAAATGCGGAATTAAAACTATCGTTCTAGCCAAGACTTCACTAATACGGTGCCAAGCTAGCACGAGCTCACCTAATTAATTCTAGGAGCAAGGTCACACAAACCTATGCCACTAGTACTTCACACACCGGGGAGCTCCTACACAACTAGTAAGCAAAAGCACAAAGCCCCTAAGCCCACTAGCAATGCCCAATGGACAAGACTAAACAAGTCTAATCCAAAGTTACAGCGTGGGGGAAAAGATACTTGCGCGGGTTTGTTGTAAGCTCGTGCTAGATCTGCAGGGAAGGAAAGGGACGACCTGCCTATTTTCTGTTTCACTGACCCTTGCTGTTTCTTCCAACGGGAACAGGACATAACAGTTGTACAAGAGTGAACAAAGAGGCAACAAGAGCAAAACAAAATGCCGAAGAAGGGGAGCAAATCCAAGAAGCAGGCGGACGATGTGCCGGATCAGCAGGAAAATAAGATTTTTATCCCGAGGTTCACTTGTTTGCCACCAAGCTAGTCCTCGTTGTGTCGACCAACACCTCGATGGTTCTTGGGCAAAAGCTCTCAAGCCGCTAGCCACTCCGGGCACACCAAGACACTACTCGCAAGTGTGGTAACTCAATGACACGCTCCACTAGAGTTGCTCTTCGCGATCCCCGCGGGGTGAGCACAATCCCCCTCACAAATCCTTCTCTGGAGCACTGCACAATCTCCTTGCGTGCTTCAATGGAGCCTCAATCCACCAAGCCATCTAGGAGGTGGCAACCTCCAAGAGTAACAAGTAAACCGACTTGCAACACGAACACCTAGTGCCACTCGATGCAATCTCTCAAAGCAATGCACTAGACTCACACTCACTCGCAATGGATTCGCAATCTTGCATGAACAAGTGAGTTAGTGGACTCCCAAGGCAAGCACTACCATGGGAAACACATTCCAAAGGTGCTCAACCTTCTCCAAGCCCCGGGCACCCTCCTACTTATAGAGGGAGGGAGAAAACTAGCCGTTGTGCTCAAACAGCGCAACTGGCGGACCGTCCGCAGTACAACTAGCGGACCGTCCGCCTCAGATCTCAACGACTATAAAATGTGTCAGAGATGACCGTTAGAGCTCTGGCGGACCGTCTGCCCATCAGGCGCGGACCGTCCGCCCCAAACAAAAATCAACCGGCCAAACTCGAACTTTTTCCCGCGGACTGTCCGCCTCACAAAAGTCCTTTCAAACGCTCGGAAACGTCTCTGTGTAAACAGTCCGCGAAAACGGTCCGCCTCACAAAATTTTGCCTGCGGACCGTCCGCCACATCACGCCGGACAGTCTGCCTCACAAAATTCTTCGCATTGAAAAACAACTGCGGACTGTCCGCCCATCTGGCCGCGGACTGTCTAGACCCCAGACGGTCCGCCACCAGATAGGCGGACCCTTTTTCAGCACAACCGAAGCTCGGTAAAACGGCCATAACTTTTAGCTCTGATGTCCAAATTAGGTGATCTTGGACTCTATGGAAAGCTCATTCAGAGGGCTATCCAACCTGAAATATTTACCTGAAACACTTTGGATCAAAGTAGAATTGCAAATCAAGATCACATCGAGCCATAACCATCATCCAAACCTTCAACCCTTTGCAAATGTGTCAAGCCCTTAAGTGTACCACCTTATGTGTGAGTGAGTTAGCATTTTCACAAACATTTCTTAAAGGGTTTTCCACTCTTTTTTTACCACGCCACTCAATTTTAGCGACATCACAATGTTAGATCGCTCAAGAGATCGACAGAGTGGTCCTTTCACAGATTATGGGTCACAGACTGTCCGACCGCCACCACGGATTGTCTGATCATTCTGTCAGAACAGAGTTCCTCAGGATTTTCAACAACACCCTTTCCCAAGGTTAGTCGCCACTCATCTAAATGCAAACCATGCAAGTTATTGATCAAGTGGCACTAGATGACCGATATGCAAACAAGTTTGCCCCTCTTGATAGTACGCCATCTATCCTAAACCCGGTCATAAACTTCTCTACTCACCTATGACCGGTTAAATGAAATGCCTATTGGTTATTCATTTGACTTGTACATTCCATTCCATCTTCATATCATCATGCGACGTATTGGTTCATCGATCTTGACTTCACTTGCTCTTCACCGTTGCATCGGTCCATCGGCGCCAAGTCATTGCTCAAGCATCCCGCCACGCGGTCCAGCGCTTAGCCTCTGACTTGCCCTTCACACTTGCAACCGGTCCATCAAACCAAGTCTTGTCTTGATCTTCTCCTCTCAACCACATGACTCCATGTCATGTCTCATATGCAATGAGCTCATTCATCACATAATTACCTATGGACTAATCACCTGTGCATTTCACTTAAACACATATTAGTCCACCTAAGTTGTCACTCAATTACCAAAACCAAACAAGGACCTTCAGGTTGCCCTGGTCGTTGGCGATGATCTCGACGCGGTCGTGCTGCCAGACGCCGACGCACGAGTAAGTGGTGTCGAGGTCGATCCCGATGGCGGGGCCATCGTCCTTGCCGGCCATCCCGCCGCGGTGGGACGGAGGTGGGGAGGAGTTAGACGGCGAGGAGGAGCGGCTGCGGCGGCGGCGGCGGCTAGGGTTTTGTGGTTGGAGGAGGAAGCAGGGAGATGGAGGCGGGGATTTATGGCAGGCGCGGGAGGAGGACGCGAGTCGCCAGTGGGTTGGAGAAGGTTCCCGCGACGGCGGTTGGCTGCCGTTAGATGGTGGGTGGACGGTCCTGTCCTACTCGTGGGCAGTCCTCCAAAGTCCAAAACCTCCAGGGTGGTCAAAATCCATTTTTGCCTCAAAAGAGGAGACACATTTTTTTGTTTATTTGAATCTCTGTCCCGTGGCGGCCATCCTCGCGCCAAAGCCTCAGCTAGCCAATTCCGACAGGGATATCTCTGGCCACTCGGCTCCGGATCCCATGGCCCTCTCGCCACCGCGTCTGAACCGGAGCAGCGTACTCTCAGCCTCTACAATCCTCAGTGCGTGCGCGTGCGACGATCGATTGGAGCCATCGTCACCTCGCCGCCAGTGGCAGCAACGCCGCCAGCATCGTCGTCGTCTTCACCAGCCCCATCGCTGGCTGCATATTCAGCAGCATCTCCACCCACTGCATTGTCTGCCCGCCACGGCCACGCGCGGCCCCGTATGTCTTCGACATCTTCCGTGTCTCCGGCGACCCCGACGCCTCGCGCAGCCGCAGCCCTGTCCGCGCCGGCGCCCGTCGCCCAATCACCGGCCCCATGCAGCTTCGTCTCCGAGCCTAGATATTCTTCACCCGCGCGCTATTTCACAAGCAGCTCCGGTGTTCTGCTCGTCATCTCGGTCGCACACATCCCTGCGCCACGGGCCTCTAGGATTCCACGCGGCCGTCGACATGGCTGCACCGCAGCATCACCACATCGTCGACACGCACCGCACATGCACTTTCCGCGCGGTAGAGGCCGGAAGCCTTGCACAACAAATCAACAAGAGCAACTCGGTGATGGATTAGTGAAACCGAGTGAAATTCTTACCAAGTTTGCTCCACCAATAACCAATGCTTGCAACAACAAAATAGAGTGCTTGTCACTTCCAATCTTGAGCAAGAAATCCAAGAAAACCAAAGGGCCAAGAAATCCAAGAAATAGAGTGCTTGTCACTTCCAATCTTCCCATCTTGTGCGTGATTTCATCCGGGCTTGCTCCAACTGTTACCGTAACAAGACCTAGACGCTCCACCCTGCAGGCCTGCTACAACCTTTGGAGGTGCCGTCACAAGTTTGGATGGATATCTCCATGGACTTCATCAAGGGCCTTCCGCGAGTGCATGGCAAGTCAGTCATCCTAACCGTCGTCGATCGTTTTTTAAGTATGCCCATTTTATTGTGCTCGGGCACCCCTACATGGCCCTTTCGGTGGCCAAGGCATTCTTCGACGTGATTGTTCGTCTCCATGGCTTTCCTGCCTCGATTGTAAGTGATCGGGACCCGGTATTCATAATCAACCTGTGGCGTGACTTGTTCAAGATGGCGGGTGTCAAGCTCCGAATGAGCATGACATTCCACCCACAGATGGATGGCCAATCAGAGGTGGTGAACAAGACAATCGTGACGTATCTTCGCTGTCTCCCGGGTGACAGCCCACGCGGCTGGATCGGACTCCGTCTTAGGTGGTTTATGGTAGGGAGCCCCCTACATTGCTTCCGTTCACTCTAGGGATAGCGCACACGACGGTGGTGGACGACCTCTACCGCGAGCGGGACGAGTTCCTTGCGGAGGTCCGAGAACGTCTTCTCCAAGCCCAGCAGTACGCCAAGAGCTACTACGACGTGCACCATGACCTAGAGTTTAGCGCCGGAGATTGGGTGTGGCTTCGCTTGCTCCACATGCCGGCGTTGTCCCTCTCCGATCGTCCTCAGGGCAAGCTCGGCCCCCACTATGCCGGGCCATTCCAAGTACTAGAGCGCGTCGGGTCGGTGGCCTATCGCCTTCAGCTGCTGCAGGGCGCTACGGTACATGATGTCTTCCATGTGGGCACCCTCAAGCCGTATCGTGGTGATCCCCCAGAGGCGCCAACTGCATTGCCTGACCTGGAGCATGGGCGCTACCGTCCCGTCCCCGCGAAGATCATCCGCGCTAGCTTACGCCGTGGAGTTTGGCATGTCGAGGTTCAGTGGGCCGGCTCGGGCGCTGCAGACGCTACATAAGAACGTCTGGACGCGTTCAAGACCGCCTATCCTACTTTTCAGATTGAGGACGAGCTGTTCGCCGAGGGAGGGAGAGATGTTATGACCGGGATAACTTACCAGCGACGCAACAGGCACACAGGTGGCTGAGAAGACGCGCCGCAAGACTCGTCGTCAATATTGCTTCATCCACATGATGCTATAGGAGTTTGTTAGTAGATTGGATTGATTTGTAAGGCTATATATATTGCCAGACGATTTGTTATTGAGATTAAGCAAGATCAACTATTTGTTGGTCCTTGCCCTTTGTGCGCACATTCCCGTTCTTCCTCGTTCGCGTCGTCGCCATGCTGCCGGGCATTCAAGCCCCGGCCGCCTGTCCACCACCACTACTTGCTCCGGAGTCTATCCGCAGACTCTATCACTTGTCATCAACTGAGCAACCACTCTGGTTTCTATCATGAATCCCATGACACATGAACAGAAAGTATTCACATCATGTCGAATACCCGACCAATGATTTAGTAAAGAACCTTGTGTACGATCTGACATGAATGACTTCTTGTTAGCATGGAAATAATCATGAATTCCAGCCTAGAAGGAGCTTTGTGGTTGATCAAATCATTGAATAGGATCCATGCCCACATTTAGCCAAGCAGACACAAGAAGTTTGTCCTCCACGTCTGTGAATTTTTTTGTACTTTCTTGTGATCTTTTACATGCTGGTCGACCTTGATCAATGGGTGTGTCTGTGGTACGTGAACGATTTTGAGACTCTTCAACATCAGTTCCTAATAGGTCTGTGAAATATGACCCTGAACCCATATCACCTGCCACAAGCTCAGAGGCATCGGGTCAATTTCAATACGAAGTACTACAGACCTTGATCAATTTCACTAGGTAATAAGCCAACTCAGAAGAATGGTACAGGAATATTGCGATATTGAGATATAAGTAACATGTTTGTACCATATGTAAACAAGTCAAATAAGTGAATTCTGAACTCAGATGGCAGCCATATTCAAAAATTACATACATGAACAAGAGCATCTCTAGTACTTGCATGCTAGAAAAAAGTCTCCAAAAGTTTATCTTAATATTTAATATGGCAGAGGAATGAATAATATAGATAAAAAAACATAAATATGTTTGTTTATTTATATTTGCTCTCAAAACAGTGTGTTACTGCTCAAGGCAGCCTTCCTACACACAAATGGTGATCACTGATCTTTGACAAACGTGGCAATACTAGCTTATCAACTCATGGTTCAGATCAAATGTTAAATGTCCGGAATCAACTATATTACCAAGAAAAACTCACAGTATCAAGTAGCAATATTAACACAGATCCGGCTACTACAGTGTTGAAAAGTAATGGACAAAGCCAACACAGGTAATACGCCAACTCAGACAAGAATGGTACAAGGCAAATAATAGATCAAAGCTGTAACAGATGAAGAACAACCCACTGGAACCCTTGGATTGTCACGTTGTCTCACTACACCGCTTTCATCATCGACCAATTTAATCCACAAAAAAGATGCAATCACGCCCCAAATAAATTAACTAAACGGTAAATCGATAGGGGCAATAGATACTAAATTTCAATGAAACAGTAACTCAATCAACTCTACAAATTCAGGAAAGAAATCTTGATTTGACATCTAAGGCTATTCCCATTGGGGATTTCATTTTTGTGTTTCCAAGAATGTCACATAAGCAAGTGACAATTAATTCATAGATGAAATGATTCATACATTGCATTGTTTCATTTTGATGTTTCATAGGCAATGCATACAAGACACAAACTTATTGAAAACTGTGTATACAGAGTTTCATCTAGATGAAACCCATTTCATCTCTCTCCTCATTAACTCTTTGCCACATCATCTAAAATACTGATTTGGCACGCTATTTAATGTGCATGAAACTCTATGAAACCTTGCACTGGGACTTGCCTAAGTGGATTGTTAGGTTCTGAAGCCGCTAAACTTCCGAAGAGCAGTACAAAATGACACAATTTTTGTCCCTGTCCTTTCGCTGCATCATGTTAACTTTACAATGACATCGACAGAAAAAGAAACAGTCTGCCATAGGGGTGGGTTACTCTCTTCTTGTCCAGCATTTTCATTCTACATTTCCTCCAATTTAGTATAAAATGCATTATCTTAGGAGTGGTAAGAACTCTATTACCTCTAATAAAACAAGTCATTAAGCCTAGGCAATGACAAGAAACAGTCTGCCTCTAGGGTGGGTTACTATGTTCTTGTCCAACATTTTCTTCAATTTAGTAAAAAAAAGCATTCTCCAATGAAACAAGTCATCCATTGCAGATGGCATTGAGGAGCACATGCCCCAACATTTGATATCAAATTATATGAACTACCGACCAAAATCACTTCTACTACGTAGCCATAACATAGAGCAATAAAACAAACAACAATATCGATAATTTAGTATGAACAATTTAGGGATAAAAGTAGACCATACCATTCAGGGATTTACACGATCTAGGTGCACTCTATTCAATTATTCATCAATAAGAAGGTCTATAACCAAGAGAATCAACAATCCCTCATCTCAATCCAGCAGAAATTAATTTTATACCGGTGCTCATGTCGTCGGCCTCCGGATCCTCCAACCCTAGCGGCAACTGCCGGCCAGGAGAGGACCACGCCGCAACATCATGGCGGAAGGCGACGGCCGGCGCAACTCCGGCGCCGATTTGGTCCCCCGCAAAATGAACTTAGCGGCGATTTCTCTATTTTTGGAGTTACTTTGATGCGTGGACCGTGGAGGAGCCAATCCATGCAAAACGGCTCTATCGCCGTTTCCAATATTTAAGGAAAGCAGCAAATCGATATTCTCTGAGAGCAGCAGTTAATGGAAGCCGCGATTCACGTGAGAGGAAGGGATCCGTTTGTTTCCATCCAAACGGAACGGCCGGCTATAAAATCCCCCTCCCTCCCTCCCGGACGGAGTCCAACTTCAGATATCTATCCGCAGGAAGGAAGGCGCAACTCGGCACCGCAGTGCGGGTTTTCGATCTGGTAATTGCCCCCCTGATTGATTACTGCATGCTCTCCCCCGCCGGTCCCATCCTCTGCCTCCCGTCTCTCTTGCACGGCGTGGGTGCGGCGGCGGTCAACTGGAGGGGCTGCTGGCGGCGGCGGTGACGTGGTGTGCCGGCCGAGAGCGTCGGTGGTCTTTTTTTATATTTTTCGAAAATCTTTGCGTCGAATATAGCACTCGGCGTAGTTGACGGCACACATTTCTTGGTTCACTTCCCTATAAACTGAAGTTTTTGGGGGGGGTTTTTACTTTCCTATAAACTGAATTTTTTTGGGAGTTTACTTTCCTATAAACTGAAGTTTTGGGGGGTTCGCATCTTCATGCATTTCTCACAGAAAATGAAAATGGATTTTATTCATTTTAGTTAGATTTGGATTTGGGAAAAAAATTCCCCTTGGGTTACATGAAGAGAAACCGCATATCTTGGTGACTGGCTTTTAGTTTATAAAATATTGGAGTATGGGCACTATCTAGTTGTTTATAAAATATCCTTCTGAAGGATTCCGATCCGTTTAATAGTCATCTTTTGGACTTTACTGCTTCTCCCGCACGGTAATCCACGAGTCGATTGTAGTTTGGCACACGTGTTGCTTGCCTTGTACGTATTTTAGATTTACATTTAGAAATTTGGAAATCCAAGCCAATTTGTTCTTTCTTTGTTACTGCCGCAGGAAACTAGATTTAGTTCATCCATGCATACCTCACCATTGAATTTCAATCATACTGGAGCTGTTGATGCATAACCTAACTCAACACAATACATAAGTCAATCATGTTTGGTCTAATTACTTTCCACCTTTACCACAATACTTGCACGTATCAGTCTCTTCAGTTTTAATGCACCTATTTTATTGAAAATATTGTCTTGATTATGATCTGTATTTAAGCAAACGAAACAATATTGACTCTTGCTTCTATGGTGAATACTCTTTATGGTGTGTACTCTTACTTTATCATGCGATAATATGAAGCAGTCAGGTCTTGAACCACATCTATTTATTTAGCACTAAATTTGTATTCATCCACTTAAAAAGAGAAACTCTGAACTTGAAATTGTAGCATTTTATATCCAAAATCAAGATGCAGTTCCTGATTAAAAGAGGAAATTTTCAATTCTGTACTTTGCAGTCCTTTTAAGAAAGCTAGTTCAAAATCTAGGTTACAGCCTTTTTTTGGTTGATTTCTACTTTTTCTTTACTTTTTGAGGTTAGTCCTGATATTTTTTCTATCCTCTTGAGGACTTTTATTTCATGTACATTATTATGGCAATGATAGAAACCAATTGCAACTTAAGGCTTAAGTACTAATTTATCTTAGCTACATGTTTTGTATGATTCATATCCATGTCTTGTGATTCCCAGTTCACATCATATATGATATTTATTTTCAAGCATAAGCTGATACTGGGTTTTGCACTTATCTGGTTGTTCAGATGGCGGGTATTCTTAAGTTTGATGGTGCTTCAAAAGGGAACCCAGGAAAAGCAGGTGCTGGTGCTGTGCTTATGAAAGAAGATGGTACAGTGGTATGATGAAATACTTACTGCACTTGAAGAATTTATTGTTTGCTGTGGTCCATCTATCACTGGGTTCACTGATGTTATCATGTAACCATGAAGGTATCTCGCATTACTGAGGGACTTGGTGACGCTACTAATAATGTTGCTGAGTACCGGGGCCTGACCTTAGGACTGAAACATGCGGCTGAGCTTGGATTCAAGAGAATTGAAGTCCATGGGGACTCTCAACTTGTCTGCAAACAGGTAATAGTTTTTTCACTATACAAGTAAAAAAAGCTTCATCCCTTGGTTGCGTGTAGCTTCTCTGTTTTCTCATGATAGACATGTGCTTCTAAAGGAAAGAGGCAAAGGCAATCGGGGGAAAAAAATAGCAGAAGAGCTACATGTACTGATGTGTTTTTTTTCTTTACATACTATACCTAAAAATAAAAGCAGTGTGTCTCGTTTCACTCTACAGCAATACAGTAATGAAGCAATCTAAATAACTGGCAGTGTTGCCTTCGCATTGTTCCCTGCGCAATTTTATATTTTGAAGTAACATTAGCAAAGTACTCTTGATTTAGATTGTCGAACATTTATGCTTTGAGAACTACATTCATTGTGCAATCGATAGAAGCATAAGCTTTTGGAAATGTCCCCATCAGCTCTTGCTGCTTACGTTCTTCTCTATCTATCTTTAATAGGTGAATGGTGAGTGGCAAACGAGGAACCAGAACATGAGGGATCTGTGCAATGAAGTGACCCAGCTGAAACAGAACTTTGATTCCTTTGAGATGAAACATGTTCCTCGGGTATGCAATGCATTTATGCTTTTATATAAGCTTGTGGGCTCTTTGGTTTTGCATCATAAACCTTTGGTGAAATAAGATATTTCTTCCACCAAGATTGATGTTATTTGCATGTGCTGTATATGCTTTAGTTAAGCAAGCTACAACATCTTTCATCTGATTGAAAGAAAATAATAATAATAAAGAAGCATTAGTTTCTATTGTACTGCTAAGTGCTCTGCTGATTTTAAGAAAATGATAATAAAAAAGAAGCATTAGTTTCTATTGTACTGCTAAGTGCTCTGCTGATTTTAAGAAAATGATAATAAAAAAGAAGCATAGTTTCTATTGTACTGCTAAGTGCTCTGCCGATTCTACCCAGTTTCTATTGTACTGCTAAGTGCTCTGCTGATTTTATCCCTTTCCAATGAAGGGTGCCAATGCTGAGGCAGATCGCCTGGCGAACATCGGAAGCTCGTTTCCACGTACGAAACATACAACATCACTCAATTCCAGTTTTATTTTCTTGTTGTCGTAATCACTGGCTACACTACATTGCAGGTGGTGCCGTGTCTGAGGAGCGTGAGGAGCGTGGTCGTTATTACTACTGATACATCAGTTATCTATGTTGCTAGTTAGCCTGCTCTACATCAGGAACCAGGGTGATGGCCTGCCATCAAGTAGGCACTGTATCCAATTAGTTAAGCACTATATCTGGACCTATTTCACCGTCAAGCTGCTATCCAGTTTGAAGGTGATGCGTGTTTAGGGTTCGGTTAAGACTTTGTTATTCAATGATGGTGTTAGCTTCAATCGATGGACCCTCTCGTGGGGCTCTATTTATTATCTTTAGCATGTGAAACTGTTTGGAAGCTTGTCCTATATTTAATGTTGCTTAGATAATTTGATGTGTTGATCTGGGAATGCAGAATTTTCGTTGGTCAGCTAGTTTTTAGATGGCTGTTTAGACTTTGGATTTGATGCACTCCTTGTTCCAGCATCCTTGGACCTTGACGCACATTTTAGCACTTTGTTTCGGAGTAGTGCGCACAGGTTGTGCAAATATTCCTAATCGTATGCCCAAGCTCCCAGGCTGCTCCTCACAGCCTGTTTGCGTTCGGTGTTTGTTTCTTTTTGGGTTTGTCCAGGCGCTGGCCTGTCCAGGTGCTGCTGTGTGTTCGCAGATGGTGCTCCCCTTTTGTCTATAGATGATAGACCTGTGTTCTTTATCTGCTGAGGGTGGGCTGTGTTTTGCCGCTGGTGCCTGGTGTGGTTCCAGTTGTATTTTTTGAGGCTCGAGTTGATGCTCCCATGCCAAACTGTTGTCTCGTTCTGTGCTTTATATATAAAGCTGGCTATAGTCTCTACTGGAGCATGGGGATCAACCTTCTGGCCGGCATTGCGAATTTCATAAGGTTGCATTGCCGCATTGGACCTGTGGGAATAGCATGGAATGCTAAATTATTAATTATTTAGGTACAGTTTTCGTGCAGTGGGTCATGTAGCTTGGATTCACGTACCCTGTTCGGCTGGCTGATGTTTATTTGTGCTGAGAAAAAAAAATACAATTTATGACCAGTGTTGATTTATGTTGAGAGAAATACTGCTGGCTGGTTCAGCCGAACGGGTCATAAAATTCAAGAACGTTTGTCTCTCAACACCATGAGAGAACGTGGAGCAGGGTTTTTTTTTACCGACCGCTACCGGCTTGGTTACCGGTTCGGACCAGTAGCGGTTACTGACTCGAGAGAATTGGTTAATCGGACGGTTTAACCGGTTACCAACGGTTAATTCGGTTGGACCGTAGCGGAAACGTGGCTCATACGGCTTATCAGCCACCGATCAGTTCTTTTTCTATAACAAATCAGCATCAGGGGTTAGATTTCAAATGAGCGGCCCTTGTCTAGTCATCTCTGGAGGACTGCACGCAGGCTTTTGCTCCCTTGCATGCTGTCAGCGTGCCCCGATCCTTCTCGCCTGGTTTAGTTCCAAAGTTTTGACACGTAAACTTGGCACTTTGCCATAAATGCAGCAACATTTCATTTATATTTATGAATAATTATCTAAATTGATTAATTAGGTTCAAAATATTCGTCTTCTGTACAATTAGTTTTTAATTTCATCTATATTTAGTACTCTACACATGTACCAATATTTTAATGTGATGAGAATTTTTTTTACGTAGTGAAATTTAGGATGGAATTTGGAAACTCGAGGCCAGGCCACACACCCCGAGTACCCGAGCCAGTAACCTCGCCTGCTGATTGAGACGCATCGTGCACGTCTACTGCGTCATGAACGTGGCAGCAGGCCTTGGGTGGCGTCCTGCGCCACGCGATGCCCTCGTTGTCACAGGTCATACGACAGCGTTCTGCTTGCTATAGTTGTTTGGAACGCGGGAATTCCAAACAGACCCTTTTGACTGATCCTGAATCAGTCATGGAACTAATTGATCTTGACTTTCTCCTCCCCTCTAGGCTCCAGATCCCCCATCGGCGCTGCATCCAGATTCATCCGCGACCAGTGCTCCATCTCCTACCGTCCACCGCCGCAAGCAGGGTGCAGCCCCGCCCCGCCATGGTACTTGCGACACGGAGGTAGAGGCAGGCGGCCATGGCTCAGGCGAGGTTCCTCTCCGGCGACCGAACTGTGTCCTCCCCGTCATCGTGTTTACGGATTTTTTTATTGCTTAAGGCCGGAGACCGGGCCTTTACCTTTTTCGCTTAGGACCTCCCTTACCATCCCCTCCACTGTATACAAGGTCGGTCATAAGTTGCCCCCTCCCTGCACACACTCCGGATGCCCTAATACATTATAGGCAGCATGATTCAAAACTTTTGTCTTCTTCTGACTATCAAGCAACCTTGGGGCCTCTGATGGACTGAATCAGATTGCGCCTTCATATCCTATACATATATTGATTTGCAATACTTTATGAGCGAAAGCTAGGCTCTGATTTATAGTTTGGTCACCTGAGAGTAACTATTTCAAGAATTTATACAAGAATGGTCTAGGAAGGGACACATTTATTTTGGATGGTTTGATCCCAAATCAATTTTATCTTTTGCTAATTAAATCAAAAGCCACTATGGTTGTGAAGAACATAATTTTGCTAGCACACTAGAAATATTTGTATGCAAATGCTATACCTTTTTTTATTGAAAAGTTCAAATGCTATAACTTCCAAATAGGCTTTTATAGTAGCAAATATTTGTCATGTCCAAATAGATCTGATTGGAAAGAATTGTGCTGTTTTGGTTCTTGTATGTGAACAACCTACATATCATGATTTAAGTTCAAACTGTTTTCTCTACTTTAATAAGATAGTTATATTTTTGTGCACATGGCTACTGTAAATGTGTGTATTTTGAGTAGATATGCAGGGGTGCAGGGCCCTCATAATTACGGAGCACACTTCAACCATCATACAAGTGTAGCAAAGCGGATTAGAACAATGCGGAAGGTGAAGAAGAAGCTGGGTATTCCTAAGGAAAAGCCATCCGTGGAAGAAATACAGAATAAGTTTACATGTCAAGTTTCATTTTATATGTATGTCAAGTTCATTAAGCCTTAAAACATGGCGTTCTCAATTTTACATGGCAAACGGCCTTCTCCATTTTACATGGCAAATGTCAAGTTCATTAAGCCTTAAAATGTGGCATTCTCTGTCCAACACTAGATAGGTGTGAGTGAGTAGCAGACAAGACAGCATAAGTTTAGATCCAAGTGTTAATAGATAAAGGTGCTAACTTTTAACATTAATTTATTTAAACTAGAGTGCTAATGTGTGGAGATAAACTTTAGCGACGATTTTAAAAATAAAAAAAATCATTGGCTAAGAGATAAATGTTAATATAATAGATTTCAAAACTTTAGCGGCAGCCTTAAATAAAAGAGGAAGAAAATGAAATTGGGAATCAGCAAGCTGAACGGCGGCTGTTTGGGCCCGTGGGCCGTTAAGCTCCCTGCGTTGTCCACTGGGCTGAATCATGCTGGTTTAATTTCATGGGCTTCAAAATGCCCATCCCCCAAGCATGCTGCCGATCTCCTGCTGGCTGCTGCTATACTCCCCCTGCCTTTCTCAAGGGTGTCTCTGCAATACTTGGACACACACCAACGTCGTCGTCATCGATTACGTGCACTTGCAAAAGCAAGCAGGGGACCGTTGATCTCGATCACGAGCTCCAATCCAACGGGTTAAAACGATGCCAATAATTCCAGCAAAGCAGATAAGGTCATATGTGCTTGCTGCTCCTCTCGCTCTGCTCCACAATTGGGTCAGCAGCACTTGTTGCTTCCTTCGCTTGAGAGTTCAGAGCACCTGATTCCAATGCATAGAAAAGAGAGTCACCAACATGCTCCAGCCTTCAAATAGGCTAAACCTCTACGATTCACAGTGCGGGACTACTATCATGTTAGGCCTGAATGGTGCTATGTTATGCCTGTCGATCTGTATCTTTCAGTCTTGCAAACCTGGCACAGCCGATCAGATAGAAGATCTGACTTTTCGCCTCTACATGTGACGTGTCGTGTGTAGGCAAGGCATGGGTCAGGTTTCTTCTTCTTCTTGAGTTATAGTTCAGCTGTCACGTACACAGTTTTTTTTATTTGTCGAAATGCATGGTCCTTGTTCTCGGAACGAATTGAAATGACCCTTGAGTCTTCAGTGACGAACCACCACGCACCAAATCAAAAGGCAGGCAACAGTAACCTATCATCCAGCCCTGTTAGCTACCTTCAAGCACTGTTACTATAGCATAACATATATCAGCACGCACATGCTTAGATTAAAGAACCATTTCACGTCAAACAAAAACAATAGAAACACTGCTTGTCAAGAGATGACTGATGAGATATATGGGTTTTGGAAATATGATTCAGAGATGTGTGGCCTAAGCCTGTCTCAGTCTTGCAAATTCAAGCGATGACTGATGCGCAGGCTGAATTTGCATGGATTCCTAATTAGGGCTCGTTTGGTTTATGGTGTCTAAACTAAATTTAGATACTTTACGGTCTAAACTATCAAACAGAGTGTCTAAACTAGTGTCGTCTAAAACTGTTGAAACTATTGTAGCACCTTTAACACCTAAAGAGGAACTAAAACTATCTAAAATATCATTTTTTATTACCCTTAGCTACCCGCCATTTATTACCTCCCCATCCTTTCTGAACCCATAATGAGGGGTATTTTAATCTTTGGTTAGAGGATTAAACATTTTTACACAGTACATCAAACAGAGGGTGTCTAAGATTTAAACACATCTTTTAAACAATATAGTTTTAGACACCGTGAACCAAATATGCCCTTAATTGGATGATGCAGTTACGTTGTAGGTATCTGTTAACGTAGTACATCACCTACCTACAAATATTAAACGTCTGAGTTCTTTCCCTCAAAGTTAAGACACATCAGAGACACGAACGCAACTCGGTCCACTTGCTCACAGTGCAACTACCCGGGTTCTCTGCAAACTGCTGTCAGAGAAGACTCAGCTTAATCTGTGCTGTGCATACTACGAGACAACTAATTTGCTCCGGATTTTGCTGGCTGCTAAGTGCTAATTACTTTCAGAACAAACAAGACGCCTCTTCACATGATCACTTTGCATATAATTTGCAGATCGCAATCTGTGTCGGGTGAGAACGAAGCTTGGTCAAGCTCCAGGAGCAGCGTTACCATTACTGCGGCGACCCGTTCGACTAGCTGGTGGCCAGTGCTGATTTGTGTTGGAAAAAAATACTGGTGGCTGATGTTGGTCTGCGCAAAAGAAAAATACTGGTGGCCCCTGAACAAATGCAATTGGCATCAGCAGCATGCCCTTGCTACTGGTAGTCTGGTAGGCTACCAGACGAATCTTACGTTCGCTTCAAGCCTACAGAAAAGGGCAAACAGTCCATGTCAGCAGCATCAAATTGCGCGTTGCCAAGATTATGAACGCCCAATTCACTTGCTGGGAGAGGAACAGCTAGCTGAGGACGCAATTGCCGCGTTCTTGCAGAGCTAGCACATTCTTGTCGCCTTCCTCAATGTGCTTTGCTGGCTGGTAAGTCCACAATGCAATCATATTTCCATGGGAATAGCTTAGGCAAGATTAAAGTATAATGCATCTCCTCTGATATTGGTCCAGGAATCTTTTCTGCATCTTTCCCGATAAATTTTGACGGCATAGAGCAATATAATCAGAGAAGAGTACATGGGAACAAACAAAGATGCATGGCAGACTTGTGGTGTGCTTGTGCACACTGGCCACAAAACTCAAATAGCTTATTTGCCCTAAAAAATAGCTTATTTATGCCTCTATTTATTTTAGAAACCGAAATTCAAAGAGCTTGAAGGAAATACCAACTAATAAGGGAAGTGTCATAAATACGACACTATAGAATTTCGTTTGTATTTATAAATAATTATACAACATTGATGAATTAGGCTCAAAATGTTCGTCTCGTAAAGTACAACAAAACTGTGCAATTAGTTATTGATTTCATCTAGATTTAGTACTCTATGCATGTACCGACATTTTGATGTGATGGAAATCTTATTTTTACATAGTGAAATTTAAGGGTGAAATTTGGTAACTAAACAAGGCCTAAATGTTAAAGTTGATAAAGGCAGCAGGCATGAAGGCACAACTTCACATGAAGGTATGATCGACAGCAATGAGAATATAGCACCTTTTCCCTGATGCTTTCACTGCACAAACAAATAAAAATAGAGTCCATGCTTTGGACTTCATTGGAAAGACTTGGAAAATGTTTGCTACCATCAGATAAAGTGATGATGGCATTTCTTACTTCTGCACACATGCTCTCCTCCTTGTTCTAAGGGTGGTGTGAATAAAGGTGTCACCAAAAGACTGGTAAAAAGGAATGCAGAAGAAGACTTGGAAAAATTGCAAGGAATTTGGGTTCTGAACTAACTAAAGCAGGTGGCTTGAAATTATGAGAAACTACCAAATTGGTAAGAAGGGAATCAGTAAACTCTACAGAAATTGCATTGCATTTAGGATATGTACTTTCTGCCAAGTTGATTGATTATTAGAAAGTGCAAATCTGCACTTCCAGACAAGTCAGTATGGGCTTCCAGATATCATAATCCACAAGTCATCTTCATAGCATGTGCATAGCTGTATGCAACCCTCCATTATTCCATACTACATTGTTTACAAGTACAATCCGACAATCAGAAAAAAAAATCTACAAAAAAAGGTCCACTAAAGCACTGTACCAAGCTAAACATTTAATTTGTACCAAAATTGACACATCACAAAGGTCACAAATCCACACAAGATAAGAAGAAAAACTGGTTGATTCTGAAATTACCGATTCCTCATCACTTTGATCGATGTTATATACATCCAATCATCCAATTTGGCATGATCACAAGACCATAGACCAAACAAAAAAAAAGTTTACATCACAAGAGCTACACTAGAACACTGTTGCACAGCTAGTAGCCAAGCAAGTTGATCCATCAATTCTCTCACTGATGGCCACCGCCACCGCCGGCTGTGGGCGGCGACGGCAAGGGGATGACCTGGTTATTCTTCCCCACCACGATGGTGATGTACCCGCCTTCCTCATCGCCGGCCACCGGCGACGTCGGCTGCTGCTGCGGCGGCGGTGACCTCCGCGCCCTCATGGCCTCCTCGGCCAGCGCCCGGCGGTACAGCTTCTCCTCCGCGTCCTTGAGGAACTGGAACTTGGGCGGCGGCGACACCGCCGGGACCGGGCCAGGGCTCGCCGCCGGGGACTCGAACAGCGGGTTGTAGGAGTTGCCCATCGCCGGCGTGGGCAGCGGCGACGGCGAGGCCCGCGGCGTGAGGAACGGCGGCGTCTCGGAGCAATGCAGCAGCTCGCCGAGGCTGCGGCTCCTGCTGCGGCCGTCCTCGGATTCGAGGTCCTCCCGGGTCTCCTCCTTGATGGTGAACAGCAGCCGCGTGGGGCCCACGACGCTGCCCAGCCGCATCAGCTGCGCCTCCACCGTCTCGTCGTCGTCGTCGTCCCCTTCGCCGGCGACGGCCACGGCCACGGCCACGGCGGACGACGGCTCCTGGACGGCGTAGGTGGACGCGACGGCGGGGGCCTTCTTGAAGCAGAAGAGCTGGAGCAGCTCGCGGGAGGACGAGGACGGGGACGAGGCCGCATCGGAGATGGCGGCGGCGCGCCGCCGCTGCCGGCGCTTATGCACGAAGATGTAGTAGAGCTCGGCGGTGAGCGCCAGAAGGAGCAGCGCGGACACCACCGCGAGGCCAACACCGATTCTGCTCAAAGCTCGCATCTTTTCCCTCCTTCTTGCAAGCAAACTAGTTGGGATCCACCATTAGAGAGATGGAGGGGGGAAGAATCCAAGAACAGAAGACTACACGAGCAAGAAAGCACACAGCTGGAAGCTGCCTCAAAACAAAAGCTTGCTTCTTTTGCTAAGAGAAACCAAACGAGGAGGTCAGATTCTTCTCCCGCTGCTCAAAAGCTCAGAACTTGCCCAGAGAAGAGCAGAGAAGCTCAGGATTTTACCACCTATATATGTGGGTGTATCCTACCACTCTGTCAGACAGGAGCAAGAACGGTTAGAAACTGGAACAGCAGCGGCAGCAACCACCGGCAGGAACAGAGAAACCTGCCAAGAACATCTGCAACAGTGGAAGCAATCAAAGAGCTGAGCTGGGAAGAAGAAAGAGCAGAGACAGTTGACCCAAACAAGCCCAGGGTGAGGGGAGCTCCTCCTGGAAGCAGGAAGAAGAGGACCAAGCAAAGCAGGGACAGAGCAAAAGGAAGCGGCAAGAAAGCAAGAGAGAGGAGACAGAGTGCACCGAAACAAATGCAGCATTGACTGACTTGTATGGTGAATTGGTGGTGATAAGGTGAGGAGGGCTCTGCGTCCAAGAGAGAGAAAGAGGGAGGAGAGGAGAGAGAAGCTGAGGGAGGAAGGAGACAGAGGACGGCTTCACATCACATGGGGGAGGAGGTGGTGCTGAGTGAGACCTCCTCACACAGAGAGTGTGTGTTTGTGCTGTTTGCTTGTGCAAAAGCCAAGCAAAGATTGTCTTTATAAGAAAAAATAGAGGTGTCTGGATTTGGAGCAAGTCATGGATTGGATTGAGGATGCTGATGCCGATGATTAGCTTAGGTGAGCTAATCAGAGGGTTCAGGAATCCATCGACCATCCGTGCTATACTCTAGAAAACCCACCTTGATTCCCTTCTCTGAATTGTTTTCTGATTGTGTTGGTGACCTTGTCTTCTGAAATTTCGATCGTTGGAAGATCCACTGGAACGTGGGCCCCGCCTCACACCCAAGATTGTCACCAGCAAAAGATTACTGACGCCGAGATTGACTGATGAAAATTCGACTGATTTTCATGTATGCAGGCTGCAAGACCGTTACAGTGACTCTGAAATTGAAAACTGCTGTACTGTGCAAATAGTCTCAGTTCAGTGCTCTAATGCTCGATCTAGCTTTATTTTGCAGGAGTTTAGGACTTTAATCACCTCGAGACAAGGGCTATGATTAGTCTACTTACCAACACATGCTAGACATAATCCATTGCACTAACCTGCACAGTTGCACTAGCTGGACCCTTGTGATCTTCCACTGTTCCACAAGATATGAATTTCAAAAATACTCACGAAATGATTTTGTAGGTGTGGAGGGACGACAGATCCCTGTCTGGTCCCAACTTGGGAGCAGTCCAATACATACCGCCTTAGCTCCCTTCACAGGCTGAATGAAATGCACGCAGAACCAAACAATGTTTCAGCTCATTCTTCAGCAGCTTCTCAACAACCGTATAACTGCAGACGTGTACAGGCACGAATACAGACAAAGAGCATTTGTAGAATCGTACAACCGCGTGTGTGGTCCTACTGTATATGCCGATCTCTTCTAAATCTAGCAGTATATGTCAATAATCTTCAGTGTACAAACATGCAACTTTTGATGTTTTTTTGAATCCTACCTCTGAAACAAGTTTTTCAGTAAGCATGCTGTGTCTAGGATATATATATACTTGCAGAAAAGTCATCGTAATAAAATGTGTATAGCACCCACTATGTAGTGCTCGATGTAGCCGTTGATCGAGCCACCACAAGACTGACGCGCCTTTGGTTTGTTTAAGAAAAAAAAAACCGAATCCATGAAGCGTCTGCTGGTGGCCCAATTGTTCTTTACCTCTTAATTCTGTAGTTTCTTTTCCCCCAAAAACTATGACAACTAATATATCTTTGTTTCGTCCCCAGAGAGAGATGGTAGTGTTTATCTTTCAGAGGATCAAAGATGAAGCCCAAGGTGGAACGTTTACATGTCATCAGAGGCCAAAAAAAACAAAAAACAAAAACCCCCGGGTTGCATTAAGAGTCAGCAGGCAAGAGGGTAGGGCACACAGACCTTGAGCGCGGGCATAAAATTGAAAAGCTGGATTTTACAGGCCCATGAGGCAATCATTGACAATGAACACACATGAGTGCATCAGTGCATATGCACATCAGTGTTTTGATTTCATCCCCACTGAGCACTGAGAGTAGCCCGGCCCCTTAATCCAAGACTGCTAGCACTATCAGCAGCAGCAGCAGCAAAGCATGCTGACCCATGGAGGACCAGAACAGCACATGCACCAACATTAAAACGGGAGAGACAGCTGAATCAAAGGAAGGAGACGGGAGTAGCATATATGATATGGTGATAGTGCATATTCATTCATAATATTCGTCAGTTAATTTATTGCAATAATATCCATATATAATTAACTACATGTACTAGTACGTACTAATATCCATAGGAGAAGGATTCCAGATTTCCAGGGCATCAGACAGATCGATGCATGTGAATTGAAGAATAGACATGTAGTAGTTAGCTAGCTAACTAGCCAGTTATTGTTAGGTCAGCCGTCAAGCATAGCTTGCATCTTGCTATATATCAAGATAGTAGATATGAATGGTTTGTTTGTTGTTGATTGCATTAGACCTGCCGACAGGTGGGCCTTCCAGTATGCGTAGTGTGGGGCGGTGTCAGTGAGTGGGCCAGGGATATTATGCATCTGCTGAAATCATGCATGCCTGCTTGCGGCGAAACGGCCACATGGTATGCTTACTGTACTGGGTAGTAGGATGAGAGGCGACCAGCAGGTCGGCGATGACGGATCGATGTGGAAGGAGAAGATCGACATGAATTGAATGATCGAGCAGGTATGTAAGATCAACATCGATGAGCAGGCAGGTGCGCAGGGGGCGGCCGAGATGCGTCAGCTGAACTGAGCGCGCATGCCAATTGCCATTGCCATTGCAAATGCCCCACCAGCCACCACCAACAAACTGCGTCACGGTAACGGCACGTACCGTCCGCATGACATCTGCA
>OAMR01000683.1:285083-300468 GCA_900205405.1 Echinochloa crus-galli
GGCGCTGGCGGGCGCGGCGGCGCGCGAGGTCGGCGTGTGTGCTGCGAGGTGAGGTTGCTTGCTAGTAGTAGATACGGAGTATCCATTTCCAATCCAAGCTTCTCTTGTGTTCTTGTTGTCATTCTGCTGCTACTGCTAGTGAGAAGGAGATAGAGGAGTAAATCGATCCATTTTTCTGTTGAATGTAATCTCTGTAATCGATCTGAATGTAATCTCGATCTGTAAACTTCTCCATTGATTGCAATACTTGAATATAAATTTCTGTAATCTTGGATCTATGGATCTATGTAATCTCTGTTTAATTTCTCTGTTGAATCTTGAATGTTGAATCTTGAGCTATTTCTACTCTTTCCCTGTTCTTTTTGTTGTCGAAGAACATGGAGAAAGCACCGAGTGGTATTTAATTTTTTTTTGCTAAAATCTTTAGCACCGGGTGGTATTTCCAACCGGTGCAAAAGGATGCCCATTAGCACCGGCTATCTGAACCGGTGCTAAAGAAGTACCCTTTAGCCTCGAAATATCTGCACCGGTTGACACTACCAGAATCCTTCACATCCGTCCGCCTCCTCCGCCTCGGCCATTTTTGGACCCGGTGCTGATGGGGCTTCAGCACCGGGTCCAACGGCTAGGAGCGGGGGCGGCGCGTGGATGTGTCAGGGCGGACACATTAGCAGCGGGTCGTGGCAAGACCCGGTGCTAATGTTCACCCTTTAGCACCGGGTCTTGCCACGACCCGGTGCTAATGTGTCCGCCCTGACATCCCGCAGCGCCGCCCCCGCTTCTAGCCGTTGGACCCGGTGCTGAAGCCCCATCAGCACCGGGTCCAAAAATGGCCGAGGCGGAGGAGGCGGGCGGATGTGAAGGATTCTGGTAGTGAGAGTACGTAGGCCTACTGTATATATATAACGAGCTGAGTCGACAAACCATGCATAATATAGGAATGATATACACGTTGTTTCGAACCTTAACGTATTTTCTTGATTCCATTCCTAATTCAGTAATAATAAAATAAACCTACCAAATTAATTAGGCTAGTGTCCATAAGTACGTACAGAAAATATATAGTAGCGCTATAGCTTGGCACAAATTACTTAAGTGTATGTACACGAATTACTTATATGTATATAAGAAACCTACCGAATGAACACATGCATGCTATTTCCTAGGTCATCAGTATTCATTTATCAAGCATTCATATATGCATGTATAAGCTAAGGAAGCATATATATATATATATGCGTACGTGGAAGGAGTTGATCGCTAGCTAGCTAGCCACAATAGCACCGCGCAGATAGCACACTGACAGGCCGGACTGAGATCCAGTACGTGCAGTTGCTGTCCACGTTAAGAACTGCACGCTAGCTACAATAATGACCGTCGCGTACGTCTAATTCACACATAAACGAACCAGAGATCTGGATCAAGTGCATGCTACAGGGTTAAACAGCGAGCAATGTACAGTAGCTGTACGTGTAGTCGCCCCATGCATGCATGCATGAGGCCCTCCGTCGCCATATGTGCGACGACACACTACACCAAATTGGGTTTACCGTACCGTGGGATATATGCTGTAGCTGGGTGCCGCCGCCGCAGGTCCGCAGATGGGCGTGTACCGCGTTCGGTTCCATGGAGGAAGTAGCTAGATCGGGGTCTGCTGCCTGCTATGTGTGCTTTAAGCACCAAGGCACCGGCTGGCACAGGTGCGTCCTATAGGTATTTGTGTTCGACACAGTGCGTCCTAGATACAGATAGCTAACATGGAGATTCAATGTCAGAGGATGTAGCTTCGTTTTTTTTCTTGAGATTAATTGCTGTTGACATCTTAGTTGTTATTGTGAGGAATGTGGTAGCCTAGTCTAAATATTTATTATTTATAGTTTAGCACAGCTCATATTAGAAACGAGGCAGGGGAAAAGCATGACTGAAAGACAGACATGATGAAGTTTTCATCTCTAAATTATTTGAAACTTTTGCAGCTCTTTAATATAAACCTTGATAAACCTGTTTGATTCACCTTACTGCAGTTCCAGAATTAAGGTTTTATTTATGCAGAGATAATGTCTACGAGAAGGCAGTCTTTAGTAATTTTTTTGTGTAGTATGAATGATTCTTTTACCCTGTTACCATGATCATGCCACTCTTTCCATTGTTAGATCCATGATTTTTTTGCCGTTGACATGATCTTAAATTTCAGCCTAGTTTCCTCACGTTATTTTGTTTTCTATTCTATGGTCAATGTGAACCTAAAGCCTCATGTCCAGATGGTTTTCTTCAGTTAGTATGAAGGTGAGGCTTCACGCCTTTGCAGATGTTTTACATCTTCCATTGTTCCGTGCGCTTTTTTATCAATTGTTATGTCACATGCCCTATGTATCACCAATGTATGAAAAGAAACAAAATCTTTTGATTGTGATCGAATTGTGATGCCTTGTTAAATATTTTTGTCCTTGCGCCATATGTTGCTTGCTATAACTATATTGATTATTGAATAAGTTAGACTTATGTTAAGACAAAGGTCTATGATCCTTTGTACCGCATTTCTGATGGCCTGAGTGACTTGCCACTTTACCTTGAAATAGAATATAGTTCCAATCTGGATTACTTGGAATTAGCACTTTTCTGATTATTCTAACAGATTTGTTCATGGAACTATAGCTCACTCTAATTTGTGCCGTGCCAAAAGGAATTCTGCAGCAAAAACTTGTGTACAAGCCTCAAGTCAGTCTTGACGTACGTGCTGGGACCTTCAACATTAATTTAGTTGGTGTTTGATCGATTTTATTAGCTGGACAGAATAGTGTTTAGTTTGTATGCTAGATATCACTGATTGTGATGTAATGAATCTTGAGTCATTTGATGTAAACTGTTTGTCAATTATGTCAGTATATATGATTTTATTTATGGCCATTCTTTCAAATTTGTTGCCATTTATTTTTTTATTGGTGTCATGTGTTTCCTTGGCGGTCGGCAGCCAAGGAAGTCACATTTAGCTTGGCGGTTGAAGGCTGCCAGACAAACCATTTAACTTGGCGGCTGAGGACAGTCAAGTAAATAACTTTCCTTGGCAGTTGTCGGTTGCCAAGAAAAGCTATTTACTTGGCGGTTTGAGTGTTTCCTTGGCGCTCTGCACATTTTAGCAACACTTTAGATTTCTTGGCAGCCAAACCGCCAAGTATACGATCCTTGGCAGCAGGCAGCCAAGATAATCGAATTTCCTTGGCTCTCTGTTCTTGGCGCATTTTGCTTGGCAGCCAGCTGCCAAGGTTCATTTCCTTGGCGGTTTTGGTGCTTTTCTTGGCGGTTTTTGGCTGTCAAGGCAATTCTGATTTGGCGTAGTGACAGCTCATGAAGAAGAAACAACAATAACAACAACAACAACAACATAGCCTTTTGTCCCAAGCTAGTTGGGGTAGGCTAGAGGTGAAACCCAAAAATCACGGCTCAGGCACATTAATTGCTAGTCTCCAAGCGCTACTATCCATAGCTAAATCCTTAGAGATATTCCACTCTTTAAGGTCGGCATAGAAGCTCCTAGCGAAACTAACCTGTACTGATTGCGAACCGGTTGTTGGTTCTGATATGCCAGCAAAACTTGACTTCGGCCTTGTATAGTTGTCGTTGTCGTCGTCAAATCCTCACGAGTCACGGATGTTCCCTCACGGCATCAGAGAGTAAACTGGAGCTCGAGAAGCCCAAACTTGTGATGGCACTGGTATTTTACAGATAGAAGAATTTTTAAGCTAGTCTTCGCAGCTAGAAGAGGCTAGACTGATGTATGTTTGCGACCCTTTTCTGGTACTTTTTTTTTAAAAAAAAAGATGTGCCCGTGGTGTATTCTGTGGACCCTTCTTCGCTCCACAACTCTAACTTCCTATTAACACCTGCTCTACTCTCATCAACTAGCACCACATCATCAGCAAAGAGCATACACCAAGGGATATCACTTTGTATATCCTCATGAAGAAGAAACAATCTAGAAATTGTTTTTCCTCAAATGTTGATTTTTATTTCGAAAAATATTAAACTTACTCTTTTGAGATGTTGAAATAGACTATGAAAATATTGTATTTTTTAAAGTGTTGATTGAATCTAGCCCATATCTTAGAAAATATTGAATATGTTATTATTAAATGTTGACTTAACTTTGACAAAATGTTTCATCTAGCCTATACAAATATTGTTATAAACTATGAACTGGTCGTAAATCAATCGGTAAGGTTACTTATGGTGGAACTTGTTCACTTGGGTTTAACCGGTGCTATTCTTAAAGTTGTAAGCGACGTGATTGTCGACAGCGAGGCACCTGTGGTGACATCATCAACCCCAACATCTATCGGCCTACGTTTGTATACTAGTATTTCGTAAAAAAATATTGTTATTAACACATTATTTGGGCCTAACATGAATGAGAGTTGGTGAACGTAATCGTGGATATAACAAATCAAAATCGGAAAAAGCTTGTTTTGTAGTCGCTCTTATAATGCTGGCGCACTCTCTCGTTTGATGTATTCATAAGATGGGCCGTGGCCCATGAGTCGTCATGCTCTCAACAATAAACTAGCTAGTCTACACTTTGTAAAAATAATAGTCAAGCGATCGAAGATTAAATAAACCAACATACACGCAGGGAGCGAGACTGCGAGCAAGATAATGCCGGCCGGATCAGATATGTATCTGGGTCCCCGCAAGCGGGACACACGGTGATGATCGAGGCGACCACACATGCATGAATTATTTGCATTACGTCTCTGTCGTTGATGTATACTCCCTCCGTCCCAAAACACAAGGTCCTTGAGCATCTAAATTTAAAAAATAATAGAGAGGAGAAATGACCTTTATACCCCTCATTTTACACTACCCACCAACTCCCAGATAGTTTTGTCCTATCCTACAGGACTTTATATTTTGATACAAAATTTGAACCCTTCGTGTTGTTATATTATATCATGCCGCGGATGGAGCATGATAGCTAGCGGTACGGTTGAAGACATGCATGCATGATTTTCTGCCGAGGCAGGAAAATATGGCCATGGTGGTGGTGAGATGACAGCGCGTTACACAGCCATCTATTGCCTACGCGCGCGAATTTGTTTAGCTACCTAATTCACGCTTTTAAATTCACTATGCAAAAGAAATATCCCATCGTATCAAAATGTCATAGCATGCATGAAGTACTCAATGTAGATAAAATCAAAAACTAATTACACAGTTTTGTTGTACTCTGCGAGACGAATATTTTGAGCCTAATTAATTATTTTTTGGATAATTATTCGGTAGCATCTCCAGTTTCTTTAGGAGGCATGTCTTTATTTTGCGGATCTTTTGGTAGATCGCTGGTCATATTAGCCGGCGCAATATTTTGACTCCCGTCTTCACTCCCAGCATCAGGGATACCTTTTATTTTCTCGGAGACGATCTTTTTTAGACGAGTGGCAGCACCAGGGCGATGTGCAACTCTTTGCAAATCGACTGGGTACGTTTTTTGGGAGTCGAGATTCCAGTTCAGTATATGTATGGGGTGATATCTCCCACTTTGTACCTCCAGAAGTTACAGGGAGGCATGGCGCCGTCGAAGATGCTGACGCTCAGCGCGGCTCTCGGTTCCCTTGAACCAATTACGTACTTTCCCAAATTCAGGAAGCAAACCCTTAGAGAAGGTCGCTTTTGGATTCGGAACAATGTCTTCGTCTGAAGGGTAGAAGTTATAGAGAAGGTTACTTGCGTCGATGCCCATTTTGGGTTGTCCTGATGTTGGGCATGCACGGTCATGGCGCTGCACATTGCGATGTTGCCATTAGTAGTATCCATATCATTGGCACTAACATCTGAGTTATGCGAATTAGTGCTCGGCTCTTTAGGAGACGTGGCCGGGATTATGCTCCTCATCTCCCGTAGTGGTTTTCTTGTTCGACCGTCCAACCATTTGTGGTACAGATGATGCTTGAACAGCCTCCTTTTTACCTTCCTCTATTGAAGTAGGAGAGCAAGTGCGGCTTTAGTTCCGCGGAACCCACAACGGGGTCAGAATTCCCCGATCCTATTGCCCTTTTTGTGGGCATCATGGTGTGGTGTCAAAGTGTTTGATCCCCCGCCTTGGGCATATTTGGCCCAAAAGCTTCTTGCTGTTGTCGTGGTTTGGGCACAAGATGCTCCACAAGGTACTTGTACCTTTCATTCTCTAACAATGTAGGAGAGAGACGCAATGTGATCTTGTCGTAGAATGGGTGAACTTGCCCGCCTCCTCGTTCCTCTCACGGTCAGGTCCCTCCGTCGCGAACTCCCTCTCTCTCGACTTCCTCCCGGCCTCTCCCTCCACCAGCTGCCTCCCCTCGCACGCTCACCCTCCCTCCTGATTTCCTCTTTCTCTGCTCCGTGTTGGTTTCTCTCTCAGTCCCACTGTGCGTGCCATTTTGTTCGTAAAAACAAAATGAAGACAAGGCAAAAATAAATGTAGTACACGGGACACGTGCACACATATGCAAGAACACATATTTCATTAATTTTGATCTTTTACAAAATATATGAATACATAACTCGCGACATCGTCTGTCTTCTGCGTCGATGCTTTCAGAGACATCTGAGTTAAAGAGATTGCGTAGTTCGCCGATTCCCGGAGCCTGTTGGGCACGTCCGGTTAATTACATCCACAGAGCGAGTCTGCGGAAAACCTCCGATTAAGCTGCGCTTTTGTGGTCATCGTCGAGTATGCATCTGTTCGTCATCCATATGCGTTATGGAACGTAGGAATAGTGTGGGTGGCTTTGTTTCGCCGAGACCCGGTCATGATGGCACCATCGCCACGTCGGTATTAAACGGAAGAGTACGTTGACGAAGGGTGACTTTCGTCTTGTCGGTGCCAATCATATAGCCCGGATTCATCAAACGTGGACATATATGTGTTGCCTTTGCCTCGTCGGTGCCCGGCAACATGGTGTCCGATCCCGTTATTTGGGACGTGTCGGTGGAGTAATGACCTCGCCTCGTCGGCACTTAGCCAAAATTTAGTCTAGCCTCGTCGGTACTAGACATATGGTGTAAATAGTGAATGGGCCGCAGTCACGACACTAAGCGATGCTTGGACGATGCTCGCCAGATGAATATTTCGACAGCCTTCCGGCGTCTCAAAACTTCGAGAGAATATTTCTCTTCGATAAAAAAGTAACTTGATTCTGCTCACCAAAAGGAACCATGACGTCGAACGAGGGCGACATCTCGAGCTTGCGGGCGTGTTGATGCCGGGAGAGGAAAGTCTGGGAGAGCTCCCGAGAAGCCTCTGCTGCCCAGGGAGGCTTTGGCGTATGAGGCGAGGCGAATGGTGTGTCCTCTCTCCCGGGGGTCCTGGACTCCTGGGCACTTTTTATAGGCAGGGGGATTAGCATCTTGGACCCTCGGCCAAGAAAGATCACGCGTGGGGATTAACCAACAAACAGAAATCTGGAAGCTTATCTCCAACAGCCGGCGTACTTATCCTTTCACCTCCGGCTGTTGCTGTGTTCAACGAAAAGATCTTGCAAACAACCGGCGCGCAGCTTCTAGAAACCTCACTACCAGAAATATAGCTATTGGCACCGGTTGGGAAGTCCCTTTAGCACCGGCTTTTCCAACTGGTGCTACTATTCCGGTGCTAAAGGGTGCACCTTTAGCTAAAGGTGGGGGCACTAGCTAAAAACATTTGCATATTTGCATGTTGCGGGATTCGAACCTGAGAACTCTTGGCTCGCGCGCACCCACCTAACCATCTCACCTACGCAATGCATGTGATAAGATTGAAGATGCACTCATTTTAAAGTAGCATGTGACACCCTCATTAGCACCGGTTCGTATTTACGAACCGGTGCTAAAGGGTGGCTCTTTAGCACCGGGTCCTTTAGCACCGGATCGTAACTCCACTCGGTGAGCACCGGGTGGAGTTACGACCCGGTGCTAAAGGGTCCCCGGGGGCATCCCAATTTTACGTCTGGTGCTAACGTTACATTAGCACCGGATATTGAATGCACCGAGGCATATGAGAGGTGCGGATGTGAGTTTTTCTTGTAGTGCCTATGGCCGAGTATAACGTTCTGCATATCTCGTGGAGTTTAATACGGCCAATGACAAGTGGGGCCAGCTGCTAGAGCAACCAAAATATGCACACGTACATGACCGGCATGCAAACTCACGTATATACTAATCAACACGAGTCTTTATTCTTCTAGAAACCAAATATCTCTATAATCCGTATTTGAAAATCATGGATTACAATATTTTGGTTCTCTCCCGGCGACGGGAATTTGATCTTGATTTTTCTGGAAATTCATAGGGACAGGGCCCATTTGTCATATGCACAACTGAGTAATTTTATAAATGCACGAATGGCATCATAATATATCATCACGTACATTTTTTTATGTTAAAATAATTGTCAAACACAGGGTCCAAGCTTTGACATCACGACCCTTAGGGAAATTCCTAAAACAAGGCCTTCATGAAGACAAAGGCGTCAAGGCGGCGCCAACGTTAGATTTTCACCTATAAGAATAAGACCTCCGCAGACTGCCAAAGGGAATGATCCCAAAACTGTTGGTTCATATTTTAGCTTAGTAATACAAACCAGCAGTGAATTCACAAATCACAAATCAATTCTCCTTCCCTCCAAAATCCACCCCCACCAAAGGGAGGAGCGCGCCTCCTTTTTACAGAGGGTTACAAAACTTTCAGTTTACAGTTTTACCCCGCCCTCTTGACCCTACCTTACCTCTAACCTGTACTTTAAGTATAATTTCTATAAGAGGGCATTTGAGATAATTTCCATACATTATGTGTACAATTTGTGTTTTGCCTCCTGATCTCAAATAATCATGCCACACTTCAATCAGCTTCGTCGGACCTCCGAACAAAAGATCGCCTGGCTTCACTAGACTTGATACGCATCAACTTGGTTTTTGCCCCTTCTTTCGAATACCGAAGGTGTCACCGCGTTCAAGCTCCTTCGGAGAAACGTTTTACTACCTTCACCGAGAACACACACTCTTCTAAAGCCAACCTTTTAACAAAGGATGCCTTTCCACCTTCGGCCCTTCACCTTCGCTTATGACTACTTTTGCCAAACCGCAACTCCTTGCATCTCGAATGTCATGATGCAAAATACTTTAGATTGATGAAGCAAATACTACCTTAGATTTCTTCCTAGCAACGCTCAGCACTTGAATCTTCTTTCTTTGGTTCAGGTAACAATACCGGAGGTCAGACCTTGGTAAAACTCACCCCCAACAAAAACCATCAGGATCGGGTCCGGCGCGAGGAGGAGGCAAGGGCCGGAACACCATCTATCTCAACACCCCCTCGACCCTGGCCGGAGCTAGGATGAGGGCCCACACCTTATGGAGACACACCCCTCCCCCCTTACATAGTATCCAGCCGCGTACATCACAGCTCCGACAACGGATCGCCACCACGTCGGCTGTCGACGCCAACGATGACCCGCACCCTCCGAACAGCCCTACACAAGACCTCTAAGCCAACCAAGTGGACCGCTGCCCAAATGCCACGACCGAGCCTGGAGCCACTGTCAAGGACCCCCCCCCTGCCGCACGGCTACATATGCTGGTGGCCCGCTCGGGCGGTGGCGAGGAGGGAGTGGTAGAGGACTAAGACGGCGGCGGCAGGGTTAGGGTTCGGCTCTCTATTTATGCAAGTCTACTAATTTGCAGGGAGGTCATCTCTCTTCTTAATCAATCTTTCCAGCCGCCAAATCATAGGTGCTGGATTAGAAGCTTATATTACACTGGTTTAGCAGCTATAATAAATATGATTGTCATATTATTAGTTGGATATAGTATGATTGTTTCGGCTATTTTGAGCTAGCATGATCGATATATTAGTTGGACACACAGTATAATTGTCTCGGGACACATAGGTGCTGGGTTAGCAGCTATATCGGCATGATCGATATATGCTGGTGCCTCATCGGCCCTTCGGCTGATAGGAGAATCCGCGCGAGCGAGTGCAAATTGCGAAGGTGACCTCAAGCATAGTATTTCCTAATCAAATAGCATCATGTTGCGATTTGAGATCTCTATTTCTTCTGACCTCGGGGTAATTAAACAAACAGATGCATCATGTTGCGATCAAGGACGATACACGTGATACACCACACTACATCGATCCCTCTTGCTGCGCGCAATCTCGATCATCAAGCAACATGCTCGAGGAGACATGGACTACCTTCTGGAAACTTCTAGTAGAATGAAAAACTATGGTAAAATAGTACATTGATGACGTCTTGGAGCTTCACTTTATTTATTGGAGAAAGGGTAGGGATCACAGCACTAGTAGTATATAAATTCTGTAACAAAGAATCGAGAGAAAGAGGACACCCTAATCTTGTTCAAATCCTATTTTGCTGACAATATAATGATACTGTCTGGATTGTTCAAACTATTGCATTGCAAAGCTAGCTAGATAAACTTTATCACAATATATATCAGATGCATTTGCAATAGATGGAATTTTCAGAAAACCGGATGATCTGAAAATGTGGAAAACCTTGTTTCATTTCTGTCGAAACTCCTGGTTTTGAAATTCACACTTGTCGTACACTCCAGCGTGCCACTCCGCCCCTCGTCTTCTGAAAATGGGTTATGACCGTCACAAGGAACGATGGAGATCGAGCTGTGGCGCCATGCCAAGTGGCCGGGCTCAGATCCGTTTTTGACGGGTCAAGGCTATTGCAGATGCAACAACAAAACAATAAGGCCACCTTCAATGGTCGGCTCTTACGCTAGCTCATAAATTTTTTAATTCATGAATAATGTGAAAAATTAAGAGCTAGCTCTTGTTCAATATACAGGCTCATACACGTATTTCGAGATTATATGAGGATGATGTGTGAGGTCATTAATGTTATGAGCTAGGTGGTAAGAACTCGATCATTGAAATAGGTGTACTGGCAAATTTGAGATTTTTATTTATTCTGATCTCGGGGCAATTAAACAAACAGATGATGCATGCATCATGCTGCGATCAAGGACGATACACGTGATACGGGCGCTCTTACCTAGGTCCTCCACGATTCGATCGAGCTCATCCTCCATCGTTAGTTAATAACGTTAACGACAGCGGTGGAGCTCCTCCACGGCCACACCACCTGCCACCCCCTGAGAGCGCACAATCCCGGCCAAATCAAGCAACCTGCTGCTCGAGTGTAACTACGAGCCATGGAGTTTGCGACCGGAGCACTGGGCACCCTGCTTCCCAAGCTCGGCCAGCTGCTGCAGGATGAGTACAACCTCCAGAAGAGCGCCAAGAAGAACATCGAGTTCCTCACAAGCGAGCTCGGGAGCATTCAAGCTGCGCTCCGCAGTGTCGGCGAGGTGCCGCCAGCGCAGCTCAACGAGCAAGTCAGGATCTGGGCGCACGATGCAAGGGAGGTGTCCTACGACATGGAGGACATCGTGGATGCCTTCCTGGTGCGTGTCCAGAGCCCTGACGCCCCAAGCAAAAAGAGCTCCAAAAGGTTCATTAAGAAGATGATGGATTTTGTCACCAAGGCCAAGACTCGGCATGAGATTGGCCAAGAGATCAGGGATATCAAGGAGCGTGTCAAGGAGGTAGCCGAGCGACGGGACAGGTGCGTCTGGATCATATCGACCTCACAAGTATAAAAATGCATTTGTTTTTTCCCGGCATATATTTCCTCTCACCGTATTGCATGTTTTCCGAATTTGCATCGTTTTCTTGGACAGGTACAAGTTTGATGCTATTACTCCCACCAACACCTTGGTTGACCCTCGCATAGCATCTCTATACACTAAGGTGGCTGATCTTGTTGGCGTCGATGGTTCAATGGAAGAACTAATCATGAGGTTGACAAAGGGTGATGACATACCCGCACAGCAGAGGATACTCTCTGTTGTTGGATTTGGAGGACTAGGCAAGACAACACTTGCCAAAGCAGTGTATGACAAGCTTAAAGTTAAAGGGCAATTTGATTGCATGGCTTTTGTTCCGGTTGGTCGGAATCCGGAATTGAAGAAGGTTTTTAAAGACATATTAATCAATCTTGACAAGGAACGTTACATGAGTTGCAATTTCACAACATTAGATGAAAGGCAACTTATTGACGAGCTTCGGGGTTTCCTGGAAAACAAGAGGTGAGTGTACGTCATAAGCCACCAAATAATTCTTGAATGTGAATACTTAATAGATGATGTTCTTTTCCAACAAATAGTCAGCCTATTTCTACAATTAGTACTTACCTTACACTTTTTGTACCAATAGTTTCTTAATGTGGCAATAGATAATGCACTAAGTAACATTATAGGTACATGATAGTTCTGCATGATAATGCAATAAGTAACATATATATAATAATAAATTAACAAAAAGTAACCAGTTTTAGATTCTTGTTTCCACAGTTAACTACTAGAAACTGGCCTATTGCCACAAGACACTTTGCAATAACAGAAAATTTGTTGCAATAGGTAGATGTTATTGCCACCATTTTTAAAATCGTGGTGATACGTGGACCATATTGCCACTAATTTCTTTCAGTGGTAAAATATCTAATTTTGTTGCAAAAGATAGGTGGTATTGACACGATAAAAGTGTATCGTTACATTAGAGTGACTATTGCCACGTTTTTTTTATCTATTGCCACATTTTTTCGTGCACTTTGGTTGTAATCAGAGAGGATAAGAAAAATAATTAGCAAATTAAATAACAAAAGTACTTGTGATGTAGTGGTAAAGTGTTACGTCCTAGTGCTAATAGGTCCTAGGTTCGATTCCAACCGGTGACAATTTAAGTTTTAGTATTTAATATAACGCAGCCACAACATCAGCCGTTGCAATTTCTATCTAATGCTTCGCTTAATTGTGTGGCGGTTCTTGTTGCTATTGCCACGAAACAAACAAATTTCGTTGCAATGCACCTATTGCCATGTAGGTAATTGCAACGACTGCCAACGAAAGTGAGTTTGTTGCAATTGGTACCTATTACCATCCTTTTGGCTCTATTGCCACATTTTTTTATTGTTGTCATAGACCAAAAATCTAGTAGTGAAGGAATGGGCATTTTAACCGGCACATAACTCCTGTTTAGACATGGACACATGATCGTGTTTATATACCACCACAGGTTTTATGAGAACCCAATAGTGATATACACAATGGATGAACTTTCAAGCCCACAACCACGGTTTAACCCCCCGATAAAACTCTCACTAGGATTTTCGAGGGTAGTCACCGACTAGGCGTATCATAGAAAGAACCTGGTATCTAAGCATTCAAATAACGCGGTGGGCTAACCTAACCTCTAGCCCCAACTAGAAGCCAATAGTGACATGGCGAGAAACTAGAGCGGCTCCCATGACAGTTTTTTCCTTTATATTTTTGTTTTCGTATGGAATCAGCTACTATACACTACCATTTCTACAACCAAAGAGTACTAGCTACCCCTTTTTACTCCTGCATGTGTACTCCTACTCCCTGCTCCAGATCCGGGAGAGATCGAAGAAGCCAACTTCTATAGCAGTGTTCGGCACAGTTCCTGCTTTTATTAATCATCTTGATAAATTTGATGACTCTACTTCTGCTCTATCATGGTGGTAGGTACTTCATTGTTATCGATGACATATGGGACATAAAATCTTGGAAAATAATAAAATTGGCTTTTGATGAGAACAATAGTGGAAGTAGAATTATCACAACTACTCGTTCACATGAAGTTGCCAAAGAAGCTGGTGTGCCTTACGAGCTACCGCCACTGTCAGAAGATAACTCTAGAAAGTTATTCTTTGCAAGGATAAATGGTGATATTAAGTCAAAGCAAATTCTCTGATCATCATCCCGATGATGAGGTAACTGATAAAATTTTAAAGAAGTGCGAAGGCGTCCCACTAGCTATCATCACAATGGCTAGTTTATTGGTGGGTAAACCTTCGGAAGTATGGTCAGAGGTGCATCGCTCTATTGGTTTTGGTAATGGACAAAATGATCAAGTAGAAACACTAAGAAGATAATATCTTTTAGCTACTATGATCTACCACCTATCTTTTGCAACAAATTGGATATTTTACCACTGAAAGAAATTAGTGGCAATATGGTCCACATATCACCACGATTTTAAAAATGGTGGCAATAACATCTACCTATTGCAACAAATTTTCTGTTATTGCAAAGTGTCTTGTGGCAATAGGCCCAGTTTCTAGTAGTTAACTGTGGAAACAAGAATCTAAAACTGGTTACTTTTTGTTAATTTATTATTATATATATGTTACTTATTGCATTATCATGCAGAACTATCATGTACCTATTATGTTACTTAGTGCATTATCTATTGCCACATTAAGAAACTATTGGTACAAAAAGTGTAAGGTAAGTACTAATTGTAGAAATAGGCTGACTATTTGTTGGAAAAGAACATCATCTATTAAGTATTCACATTCAAGAATTATTTGGTGGCTTATGACGTACACTCACCTCTTGTTTTCCAGGAAATCCCGAAGCTCGTTAATAAGTTGCGTTTCACTCAATGCTGTGAACATGGAATTCATGTATTCTTTGTCAAGATTGATCAATATGTCTAGGAAAACACTCTTCAAGCTAGGATTGCGGCCAACCGTAACAAAAGCCATGCAATCAAATTGCCCTTTAACTTTAAGCTTGTCATAGACTGCTTTGGCAAGTGTTGTCTTGCCTAGTCCTCCCAATCCAACAACAGAGAGTATCCTCTGCTGTGCGGGTATGTCATCACCCTTTGTCAACCTCATGATTAGTTCTTCCATTGAACCATCGACGCCAACAAGATCAGCCACCTTAGTGTATAGAGATGCTATGCGAGGGTCAACCAAGGTGTTGGTGGGAGTAATAGCATCAAACTTGTACCTGTCCAAGAAAACGATGCAAATTCGGAAAACATGCAATACGGTAAGAGGAAATGCTGGGAAAAAACAAATACTTGAGGTCGATATGATCCAGATGTACCTGTCCCGTCGCTCGGCTACCTCCTTGACACGCTCCTTGATATCCCTGATCTCTTGGCCAATCTCATGCCGAGTCTTGGCCTTGGTGACAAAACCCATCATCTTCTTAATGAACCTTTTGGAGCTCTTTTTGCTTGGGGCGTCAGGGCTCTGGACACGCACCAGGAAGGCATCCACGATGTCCTCCATGTCGTAGGACAGCTTCTGGGCGTCGCGTGCCCAGATCCTAACCAGCTCGCTGAGCTGCTCCGGCGGCACCTCGCCGACACTGCGGAGCGCAGCTTGAATGCTCCCGAGCTCGCTTGTGAGGAACTCGATGTTCTTCTTGGCGCTCTTCTGGAGGTTGTACTCATCCTGCAGCAGCTGGCCGAGCTTGGGAAGCAGGGTGCCCAGTGCTCCGGTCGCAAACTCCATGGCTCGTAG
>OAMR01000683.1:308565-322138 GCA_900205405.1 Echinochloa crus-galli
AATGAAATAATCTTCTGGGAACACACTTAGATACAATAAGCATGTTCTCAGATGAGGTGGTAGATCATAGTAGCTAAAAGATATTATCTTCTTAGTGTTTTCTACTTGATCATTTTGTCCATTACCAAAACCAATAGAGCGATGCACCTCTGACCATACTTCCGAAGGTTTACCCACCAATAAACTAGCCATTGTGATGATAGCTAGTGGGACGCTTCGCACTTCTTTAAAATTTTTCAGTTACCTCATCATCGGGATGATGATCAGAGAATTTGCTTGACCTATAATATAAATATTTTATATATATTGTTTTAATCAATTGTATTTATATTATTTATTCACATCCCAAATTTAGAAAATTTGGGGTGTGACACAACTAGAAGCCAATAGTGACACGGCGAGAAACTAGAGCGGCTCCTTAGAGCGGCTCCCATGACAGTTTTTTCCTTTATATTTTTGTTTTCGTATGGAATCAGCTACTATACACTACCATTTCTACAACCAAAGAGTACTAGCTACCCCTTTTTACTCCTGCATGTGTACTCCTACTCCCTGCTCCAGATCCGGGAGAGATCGAAGAAGCCAACTTCTATAGCAGTGTTCGGCACAGTTCCTGCTTTTATTAATCATCTTGATAAATTTGATGACTCTACTTCTGCTCTATCATGGTGGTAGGTACTTCATTGTTATCGATGACATATGGGACATAAAATCTTGGAAAATAATAAAATTGGCTTTTGATGAGAACAATAGTGAAAGTAGAATTATCACAACTACTCGTTCACATGAAGTTGCCAGAGAAGCTGGTGTGCCTTACGAGCTACCGCCACTGTCAGAAGATAACTCTAGAAAGTTATTCTTTGCAAGGATAAATGGTGGTCAAAGCAAATTCTCTGATCATCATCCCGATGATGAGGTAACTGATAAAATTTTAAAGAAGTGCGAAGGCGTCCCACTAGCTATCATCACAATGGCTAGTTTATTGGTGGGTAAACCTTCGGAAGTATGGTCAGAGGTGCATCGCTCTATTGGTTTTGGTAATGGACAAAATGATCAAGTAGAAAACACTAAGAAGATAATATCTTTTAGCTACTATGATCTACCACCTCATCTGAGAACATGCTTATTGTATCTAAGTGTGTTCCCAGAAGATTATTTCATTGAGAAAGATCAATTGATATTGATTTGGATGGCTGAAGGTTTTGTTCGTGAGGAACAAGGGATATCCTCATTTAAGATTGGGGAAGGATACTTCAATGAGCTGGTAAATAGAAGCATGATTCAGATGGTAGAGGAATGGAAAGGGGAATGGCATGGCACTGTATATGGCTGTCGCATTCATGATATGGTACTGGATCTCATCTGTTCTATTTCGTCCGAAGAGAACTTTGTCACTATATTAAATCACAATGAAGGGGCATCATCATCAACAACACAAGACAAAGTTCGCAGGTTAGCCCTCCAAGGTGATAGAACGTTGGAGGTCCATATGGACATACAGCAAGTGAGGTCATTCTTATCATTTGGGTGTGATATTGGTAAGGGGGTCGCATTTTCAAGCTTTAAGCTTGTACGTGTGCTAAATATAGATGGTTACTGCAAATTCACCGAAAGTCACCATGTAGAGCACATCCGGAATTTGCTTCACTTGAGGTACCTTAGGGTAAATCATGTAGGTGTTGAGAGGCTGGAAGACATAGGAACTCTAAAGTTTTTGCAGACACTAGACATCGGCAGAGGAGTTTCAAGAAAACTGTTGACAAGCGTGGGCCATCTAACTCAATTGGTGTGCCTGCGATTAAGAACCAAAGTTGAGACAGTGCCAGATGGGATTGGGAAGCTGACGTCCCTGGAGGAGCTCGAGATACATTATTACAGTAGTGAATTTGGCGAAGAGCCATTATTGAGACGATTTGTGAAGGAGATCGGCAGCCTCAGGAAACTCAGAGTGCTCCGCGTTTCTATGCATACAGCGCCTGATGCGAGAGCAGTAGAGATGGATATGGTGGAGTCCCTGCGCAATCTCAAAAAGATGGAGCACCTGCGACTGTGGTGGGACGCGGCATCTGCAGATACAGCGGCGTGGGAAGCAGCAGGCTTCCTTCTGCCACTGCCCCTCCGGCGGCTGTCTCTGCATGGGATAAGGTTCTCCCGGTTCCCATCGTTCTGCATCAACCCCTCTCGTCTCCCCATCCTCTCCCACCTGTGGCTGGAAGTGGATGCCATCGAAGAGCAGGACCTGAGGATCCTCGGCGCTCTGCCCGAGCTCCGGTCCCTCGTTCTATATGTGCAGTCCACTACGGAACTAGTATGCAATACTAGTACTGATGCCGCCGGCGGTGATGGTTACTTATTCCAGAAGCCCAGGCGCTGCAGCATGTCGAATCGGGATGTCCGGTTGCTGCTAAGCAATAAAGAGGACTCTGGCGGCGTTTCGTTTCGTGTGCGGCTTGTGCGTGCTTCTATGCCAATCGCCCAGGAGCTCCGGTTTGGAATGAGCGTGCGGGAATTCAAGGATGGCTGCAGCAACTTCTTCTTGGAGTTGTTGGCACGAAATCGCGCCAACAACAAGCACGCGGAGTAGCTCCTTGCTGCCCTTCCGTGCAAAGCGGTCAGACCGGTTTTGATAACCGGTCAGACCAATTCCGACGGCGGTGCCCGGCGAAAGACCAACGAACGCCCGTCTGGGAGGGACCCCGTCAGGACATGCGCACCTTGGGTTATTCTAGGATCGGCAGGCCACCTAGAACGCCTTCAATCGACATAGAGACGAAGGAAGAACATCATGATAATAGATTGGAAAAGTAGGGAAAAGAGAAAAGGTAAAAAGATAAAAGATAGATTTATTTTCGATTGGAGATATTTTCTCAATCGGCCATGACCCTTTATATTTATAGGGTGGGGAAGTCGTACCCCTTTAGGTCGGTTTACAATATGGGATAAAACTCTAAAGTCCTAAACCTACTCCAACACGGGAGAAACCGGTCAGACCGGATAGGGAAACCGGTCAGACCGGTTTGGCCGTTGCCAGATCGGCTACAGTAAAACCGGTCTGACCGCTTCCTAGAACCGGTCTGACCGGTTGCCCTTGGCCTGATAGGCAACTGCCAATTTTGGGTGCGAACATATGCCCCCTTTTTCTGGCAAAGCTTGCGTGTCAGAAAACATCTACAATGATCAAAATTGACTAAAGACGATGATTAACAATACATCATCCATATAATGGTCTCTAAATCTTTATGGACGCTATTGTAGCCGAAATATCAAATTTATGCGTGTTGCAATTTTTATGATTCTATTTCGGCTTATGAACGTGATATCTAACAACTGAAGCTTTGATTTGGCCATGGCATCCAATTGTAACTCCTTGGTGTGTCATAAGAATAATATTGATAGTTGTAAAAAGAAAACCAAGGATCGTACCAAAACCATGAATCATATTTTTTTATACCTGAATATGTATTCCATGGCACATGCATCGATGGAAAAAACGATGAAGACCAATGTGATGACCGTCGATGGTTCTTTGCTTTTGGTGATGAAAATTCCAACTTTGATCTTCTAACCGATTACTTTGCTTTTGCTCGGCTATCTTCTGATATTTATGTAACAATTCAGCAAAGCTTGGCTTCTTCTTCATCACCTTGCTCTTTGAAGTGACACTTGCAGATTTATCAATTTTTTTGTCAAACCGGTCAGACCGGTTTTTAGAATCGGTTAGACCGGTTCCTTCAGAACCAGTCACACTGAGATCATATTGCCCCCCAGCCGAACATGATTGTTGCTCAGCTATAATATTTGTGATATGCTTATTATTGGGGACAATTTGATCAACAGAACTAGCCGATGAATTTTCAATTATCGGCTTTTCTATGTCTAGTGTCAATTCTGAATTTTTATTTAATCTTCCATCTTTCTTGACACGATAGACTTGTTTAATCACCTTAGCTTATTTTTCTGTGTGGACCGATTCTTTTGATCAAAACGGTCATTATGCATATGTGATAGCTCATTAATTACCGGCTCCCTATATGTAATATAATCTGAACACAAATATCTAGGAGGCGGCATATATGAATTATAATACCAAGGAGAATAAAAATAAGGCACATTAAAACAAAACTCACATGGCATCAGTGTAGGTGATCCATATGATGAAAACAACACTGATTTGTCTGGGCACCGGCCAGACTGGTTGTGTTGCAACCATCACCTTTGCCTTTGTTCTGTTGCCCCCCGAGCGTTGAAGTACTAGATACACTTTTTATGCTCATGCTAGGGGATTTTGGATCAACAATTTCGGCTAGAGACGGCCGATTTGTTTCTTGACCAACAACATCACAATTTGGCAAATTACAAGGATCAATAATATCATTAGTCGGCTTTTCAACAACTGACTTTTAAACAACAGGGTTTGAATCTACCTTATCCTCTTTAGAAATAAAAAATTTAACATAAGCAGATAGACGGGTAGATATAGTACCGGAAGATTGTATCTCCTTTAATACGGTGATGTTCGATGGTGGCTGACACTCTTTAATCTTGATGACACCTTGTTCTGTCTTAATGAAGCAAGACAAGAATATAGATCGGATTCTGTCGGGGCTTTGGGATGAACCTAGAATCACCATCAAGTAGTTCTTCAAACGATGTCGTATCACTTGATAAATCAGCCATGATAACCAGAGATTTCTTCCCCAGCGGAGTCGCCAATTTGTTGGCACGAAATCGCGCCAACAACAAGCACGCGGAGTAGCTCCTTGCTGCCCTTCCGTTAAAACGGTCAGACCGGTTTTGATAACCGGTCAGACCAGTTCCGACGGTGGGGCCCGGCGAAAGACCAACGAACGCCCGTCCGGGAGGGACCCCGTCAGGACAGGCGCACCTTGGGTTGTTCTAGGATCGGCAGGCCACCTAGAACGCCTTCAATCGACATAGAGACGAAGGAAGAACATCATGATAATAGATTGGAAAAGTAGGGAAAAGAGAAAAAGTAAAAAGATAAAAGATAGATTTATTTGTTCGATTGGATGATGATTCTCAATCGGCCATGACCCTTTATATTTATAGGGTGGGGAAGTCGTACCCCTTTAGATCGGTTTACAATATGGGATAAAACTCTAAAGTCCTAAACCTACTCCAACACGGGAGAAACCGGTCAGACCGGATAGGGAAACCGGTCAGACCGGTTTGGCCGTTGCCAGATCGGCTACAGTAAAACACCGGTCTGACCGCTTCCTAAAACCGGTCTGACCGGTTGCCCTCGGCCTGATAGGCAACTGCCAATTTTAGGTGCGAACAGGAGTATTTCGCCTCGCTTCTGAAGGCCAGGGTAGAAGTCGACTGCCGTGACGCCTCTGCTGCGGAGGTGGAGGAAACGGAGGCGGCGCTGTGGCGTGCTGCTGGCGTCCATCCCAACAGTCCCACACTCGAGGCATGCTGTTCACCAGCGAGGTGGTGTTGAAGGAAATCCATTGGAGACGGGCTACATTCAAATGCTTTGCTGTTCGGTTAATAAGTTGTGCGATTGAATTCCATATTTATGTTTCGGTTTGGCTAGCTTTCACTTTTTGTGTGTTGTAACAGCAGGCCCGGCTTTGCGTGATGATGCAGCGACTGAAATAATTTTCTGCATTTGATTAAAAAAGCGACACCCAATGCACATGAGCTCGCTTTGCTTTGCTAGGCTCATCTTTAGCGTATTGCTGCTTTGCACGCTAGCTCGTGCTTTCTGCTCGGCTTGATTTAATTCTGCGGCTCAGGTAGAGCTAGTTGCTTCGTAGAGATGATCCCCGAAGGTGGCCTTGAAGGAAATCCATTCCAATCTGTTCAAGGCCAATACTTGTTGTTCAGAGATTGGGAATCTTTTCAGATCAGTACGTCTAGGGTGCGTTTGAATGCTTCCCCAAGCTTGCCCTGCCAATATTTGGCCGTTAACCGACACTAGCCTGCCCCTGGGCTCTGGCAGAAAAGGTGTCCACCCACGGCCAATCTTGGGCATCCAAATTCTAGCAAAGACCTGCATGGGAGAATGATCAAGTATGTACCTCTATAGATGACCTGCATGGGAGAAAACAAGTAACACTTTGTTAAAAATGATATCGTTGCACGTGGCTTAACCATAATACCATATGACCCAGCATACGACGCCTACCTCAATCATAATGAGTTTCCCAAATCCCTGTCATTAATATCCGGCCTAGCATTGAACAGATGAGAAACATATATTACTTGGGGGGATTAAAATCAAATGTAATATTCGCCATATCAACTTAGAGAGAATGAAAACAAAAATTAAGTGTTGGATTGTCCCATTGTTAAAAAACAACACTTTTCATCTCCATGCCGGTCGTCCTTTGTAAAAAGTTACTTTCTTATATAGGAGTCAAAGAAAGATTTTAATTTTGAGTGGTACTTTTTAGTTTTGACATGTAGCGAACAAGGTGTTGTAGATGCAATATAAATAACACAAACATGAACACATGCTATACTCAACAAAGTATGGAAATAAGTGGAATGCAAAACTTTATATAGTGGAAGACGGAAAGATTAACTGTATTTAGCAATCTTAGTTGGTCAAGTTTTATTAAGCAATTAACTACTAGAAAATGCAAGTTTATATCAGTCAAAATTAAAGCACCAATATATCATAAACATAGATAAATAACCACGGGTTAAGTCATATTCAAGTGAATAAATCATGTGAGGGTTCAGGTCACTCTTCACCGTGATCATGACTGTTATAGCAGGTTTTAGACACTATAAATGTTGAACAATTACTCATAAGACGTGTCTCTCATGGTGCCCTGGGTTTTCAAGGCTCTTAACGCTTCCGAGGCAAGTGGCTAGGGATTCGCTACGAGGCCTTTACAAAGATACTCTAACAAATAATACCCCGGTGAGGTTTCATGATCAAAGCAAAGGATAAACCTCCCTACTGAGGCAAGTATCTTGGCAAACCATACTACTCAAGAGGACCATGTTATATCATATCAAAGTCTCCCTCTCTTACCCTTTCGGTAAGAATATCATAAACTAGAGTAACTATTTAATCAGTTAAGATTAGAGTTGTATGGTATTTATGGTTGCACTATTTTTCTGAGTGGTTCGCCATATTCCAATTAACAAAAGTGGTCTTGCAATTATTATCATCACACATGTACTTAGAGTAATATAATAAAAGTACCATGTTGTTAATTAACCAATCTAGTTGAGCAAACTGAGCATCATCTACCATCAAAATTAATTAAATAACTGACTACCATATTTATCCTTGAGATGTCGTCGTAAAGCATATAGGTGCCCATCTCCATGCTTAGTTGACCTGTTACGTTTAAGCAATTGGTACCACTTAGCCCATAACACAAAGAGTAGGATCATCTGGATATGTAAGTGTGTAGGTGTTGTGAAGGAGTTGAAGCTTTACGAGGTAAGGTGCATGTTACTTAGTGGTGTTAGTCGTTAAGAATGTAGAGAAATCATATAGTCAGCGAAGTCATCTAAGGGTTTCCCACCTTTCGTCGAGAGGTCATGCGAGTGTTTTCCACCCGTTGCAAGGTTTTTTGTATCCATAGGTGTAGCCATCGAGAGCTCTATAATTCGGTGTACCAAACTTTGCGGATGTGACATTGCCTATTTTTTTAGGCAAGATTCTTTTGAAACTTGGTGTTGGGCATGTCGAAGAACATCTAGAGTACTCAGCTGTCAACCCTGCATTTAGAATATGTAGGATGAGTACATGCGTTCTTGAGTTCTAGTACACGCATAGGTACAACTTGGGGTTCTTGTTTTGATTCCGAAGGGTCTGTTTTTGGAAGTAGTTTCTTGGTGTCGATTTGTTCTACATTTGATTCTTTAACAATCTTCGAGAGAACCACGTGCATGTGTACACGCGATCATCTGTGGCTGCCTCCTGTTTCACAAAAAGAACTGCTCGTCTATTGAACTAGAGTAACGAGAATGAAACAAAGCATCACTGGATCTGCTCTCATCCGGTGCTGCCCCTGCAAAGAAAACAGAGCATAGCAATGCTCTGTTTCTATCTCCTGGAGAGAGCTCTGCTTTGCAAAACATAGCGAGGGCTGATCGAATCCAGGGACAGTGCTAGGTAGCTTAGCTGGAGCAAGAAATTGTTCATCATTAGCAGTAGCTATAGCTACATAACTAATTCTGTGCTCACTGCCTTTCCAACCTTCTTCATGTGCATTTTTCGACTACAGGGTACAGTGGTCAAGCAAGTGGATAAATTTAGGAAAAATTGCCTTTGGAGGGGATCAGAGTTAAATGCAAGAAAACTACCTAAGGCTGCATGTAAATTGGTAACCCTACCAAAATCTGAAGGAGGTTTAGGAGTGTTGGATTTGAGAAGGCAGAATGAGGCCTTGCTTCTAAAAAGTTGGCACAAATTCATGAACAGGGAGGACCTTCCATGGGTGAAGCTGGTGTGGGAAAAATGTTACCCTTTAGGTAAACTCCCTAATCACACAAAAAAGGGTCCTTTTGGTGGAGGGACATTTTAAACCTGTTGGACACTTTTAAAGGGTTAGCTGTTGTGTCAGTTTCTGATGGTAAAACTTGTCTCTTCTGGGATGACATGTGGTTGGAAGTGTTGGCACGAATTCGCGGCCAACAGAGCGCAAACGCAGGAACCGGTCAGACCGGTTTTTTTAACCGGTCAGACCGGTTTGCCAGACAGGGCTGGCGGTGGACCTTCGAGCGTCGTCCGGGCAGGATCACGTCGGGGCAACGCACGTAGGGTTGTCCTAGAGTCGGCAGGCCACCTAGGACACCCTCAATCGACGTAGAGACGAAGGAGGAACAGCAAATAGTAGATTGGAAAAGTAGGGAAAAGAGAAAAAGTAAAAAGATAAAAGATAGATGTATTTGTTCGATTGGATGATATCTCTCAATCGGCCATGACCCTTTATATTTATAGGGTGGGGAAGTCGTACCCCTTTAGGTCGGTTTACAATATGGGATAAAACTCTAAAGTCCTAAACCTACTCCAACACGGGAGAAACCGGTCAGACCGGATAAGGAAACCGGTCAGACCGGTTTGGCCTTTGCCAGATCGGCTACAGTAAAACTGGTCTGACCGCTTCCTAGAACCGGTCTGACCGGTTGCCCTCGGCCTGATAGGCAACTGTCAATTTTGGGTGCGAACATATGCCCCCCTATTTTCTGGCAAAGCTTGCGTGTCAAAAAACATCTACAATGATCAAAATTGACTAAAGACGATGATTAATAGTACATCGCCCATATATTGCTCTAAGGGCGATATTTGTTTTATCGGCCATAAACTTGCCCTTTACTTCAAGGAACGACTTGCTTTGGCCTCCATACCTGCTTGGTAGTTGCTAACCTTGTTGGTATGACCTTTGCTTGTTGCTCCATTGATTCTTGCTTACGTATCCGCTGCAATCTTCTTTTTTGAGTATGAGATAAGCCTGAGGGACACCACCTCGGCTGTGAGTATTTTGAATCTCTCTTACTGTACTTCTCATCTCCTGTAAAGTCAATAGGTGTATTTCTGACCAGATTATTGTCAACAATAAACGGTCTTTGCGTTGAACCATGACTTACATATGTAGGGGTATATTGAATCATATATGAACACATATGTAGTGTAAATTATTATAATCTAAAGGTGAATAATAGGAAGGATATGACCAGGACCATGGTGAGATCGGTCCAACATATGAATAAGGTGTAGCAGCATAATTGACTTGAGATTTGCAAGAACAAGATTCATTTTGATTTTCTGATGGAGGTTTTGATTTTTTACCTTTATTGGGCCGATTTCCTCGCTTTTGACTTGATCTCTTCTTCTTATACTTGGCCAAAAGCTCCTCGAAGGTCGGCTTCACCTTTTTCTTGTGCTTGGGGCACTTCCAACCTTTCTGGAGAAACCGGTCAGACCGGTTGACGTACTGCCGGTCTTCTTTGTCTGGCCTTGCCCCCCCAAGCACTTGAGGAACCTCCTTCTGCGCCTTTATCACTTCTGAATCAGCAAGCTTGTCATCTCCAATGATTACATTTTTTCCAACGGCTTTTTCGGCTTGATGTGGCCGAATTAGCACTTTAGGATTTTGTAACTCAATGGAATTCATAGGAAAAGGATTAGTGTCAACTTGCATAGGATGAAAAGTCAAACGACCTTCATTAATGGCCGATTGCACTTGCCGCCGAAATACATTGCAATCATTTGTTGCATGAGAATAAGAATTATGAAATTTACAATAAGCACGTTTTTTCAACTCTTCTAATGGCGGCATAGTATGAGTTATTCTAATTTTTCCAGCTTTTAGTAATTCATCGAAAATTCTATCACACTTAGCCACATCAAAAGTATATTTAACTTCCTCTTGCCGATTCTTGCGGACCGGCTTTAGAGACTCGCAAGTGCTAGGCTTATCTTTAGTTGACCATACAAATTCAGTACTATAAACATTATTACTTTCATTGTCCGAATTATCAGATGCATAATAAACAGGACGATTATTTTTTTTTATCATTAGTTTTTTGTGAACTCTTAGATTCTTTAAGTCGGTTTTTATTAGCTAGAGCTTTTTGCAACAACCGACTTACATCTAGAAATTCTTGACCATCTAGCTTGTCTCTATGAATATCAAGCAAACCAGCATAAGCAAGATCAGCTAGATCTCTATCTGAAATTGTCAAACTATAGCATCGGTTTCTAGTATCTCTAAATCTTCTAATATATTCGGAGACAGATTCATTAGGTTTTTGCTTAACCGATACAAGATTTGACAATTTTAACTCAGTTTCACCATTAAAGAAATAATCATGGAATTTTTCTTCTATGTTAGCGAAAGAATAAACTGAGTTGGGTGGCAAAGAAATAAACCAATTAAATGTAGCACCCGATAGAGATAAATGAAATAATCTCATTTTACAAATATCTTTAGAAGCAGCTTCACCACATTGCATAGTAAATTGGCCTATGTATTCTAAAGTACTTCTACCATCATCCCCACTGAATTTAGTAAACTCTGGTATTTTAAAGCCTGGTGGGTATGGGATATACTCATAATTCTCAGGATACGGTCTTTGATACGACCGATTCTTAGTTTTAGGCTCTATACCAAAAGTTTGTCTAAACATTTCGAGCATCTCCTCTCTAAATCCCTCCATCCCCGGAACGGTTCTAGGTCTAGCAGATCCAGAATGTGGTACTCGATTTATAGTGGGCTGTGGTGTGCTATATGTTGCTGTTTGATTCGGCAATGCGTTAGGAACATGATGCGGCGAACTATTAGAAACATATGTACCTATAGATGGTTCATAATACACGGCTGTATGTGGTGTCATAGCATTAGTAGCAATCATCGTACTCCCTCCACCAGCCGAAGTACCAATGGTAGTTCGGCTATGTATGTAGTTGATTGGTGATGAACTAATAGGAGCCTTTGGAATATGAAAATTTGATAAATCTTCTAGTGCACTATCTATACAATTTTCGGTATTAGAAGTAGAACCATTAACATCCTTACCAGAAAATTGTTTATTAATTTTGGATTCTATGTTTTCAAAACGAGAATTAATCATTGATTCAAACTTTCCATTCATAGCATCAAATTTATTATTAAAGCTCGCACTAACAACTCCATCAATAAAATTTGCAATTTCTGAATTAATTTCAAGAGAAGCGTTGGATTGTACCTTTAGCGCGAGAATATCAATAACGACGTCCTTGTCTTTCTTGACGTTCCCTTGTCGATCCACGGAGAAGTGCGATATGTATTGCTTCACGGCTTCTTCTTCCAACTCCTGGATCTCCCGCTCTTTATGCTCACGGATCTTTCTTCAGATTTTCGCAAGCGCTTTCTGCTCCTCAGCCGCCGTTTGATCAACGTTCGGCCTTTGAATGTTTGCAGCATCGACATCAGCAGGTTTAGGTAATTTACCGGCCATGGCAGCTGATTGATTTACCTAAGGATCGATAAAACGGTTTGAGCAACCAGATTTTCGTTCCCCAGCGGAGTTGCCAAATCTGTTGGCACGAATTCGCGGCCAACAGAGCGCAAATGCAGGAACCGGTCAGACCGGTTTCTGTAACCGGTCAGACCGGTTTGCCAGACAGGGCTGGCGGTAGACCTTCGAGCGTCGTCCGGGCATGATCCCGTCGGGGTAACGCACGTAGGGTTGTCCTAGAGTCGGCAGACCACCTAGGACGCCCTCAATCGACGTAGAGACGAAGGAGGAACAGCAAATAGTAGATTGGAAAAGTAGGGAAAAGAGAAAAAGTAAAAAGATAAAAGATAGATGTATTTGTTCGATTGGATGATGGTCCTCAATCGGCCATGACCCTTTATATTTATAGGATGGGGAAGTCGTACCTCTTTAGGTCGGTTTACAATATGGGATAAAACTCTAAAGTCCTAAACCTACTCCAACACGGGAGAAACCGGTCAGACCAGATAAGGAAACCGGTCAGACCAGTTTGGCCGTTGCCAGATCGGCTACAGTAAAACCGGTCTGACCGCTTCCTAGAACCGGTCTGACCGGTTGCCCTCGGCCTGATAGGCAACTGCCAATTTTGGGTGCGCACATATGATAGACGTCACAAGTGAATATCCATAACCATGCATAACGAAAGAGTATTAAAGTGCATTTATTACAATCTCAGAGTTGACACGAATGTCATAGCGGAAGACTTAAATAAACGTTTATCTAACGAAGCCAAAAGTGACTCCAACTCCACAGGCATTGACTGGGGGAGACTCGCCTAGAACTCCTCAAAATCAGCAGTGTAATCCTCTAAATTCTCCCAATCTGAGCAGCATTCCGGATCTAGTTGATGCAATAAAAGAAAGAAAACAAGCATGAGCACATGACGTACTCAGCAAATGTAATATGACATACAAGGCTCTTTGAGCTCGTCCCCCCGGCCGGCGCTTCGGCTCGGGCCTCCAGCAGTGGGCGGACGGAAGGGGCAATGCTTTCCTTAGGTTATCAATTCTCTGATAATCTGAACCTGTCTTTCTGCTTCCTGTAGGGGTTCATTTAACCAATCCCAGTTGAGCAAGCTAAGCATCATCTACCAGCAAATTAATTAAGTAACCCAGTTTCGGGGACAGGGGAATATAGTGGCTAGGCAAATCCTTAATTAGGAACCCATCAAATTAAGACACATGCATGGGTGGTGAAATTAAGAATTATTAGGACATTTGCATGACATAATACACTTGCCTTCTTCCCAACTTTGTTGCTGCTCAAATCCTTCCCCAACAGATGGATCTTCAGAGAAATCCTCGAATTGGTCGTTTCCTATTCGCATCACACATTCACAAGCAAGGAAACAATACAAAAAATAATGATTTATATGAGGGGTACAATTATATAGATAATGTGATAGTTAAGGGCTAAGATCAGAGACCAAGATAACCCAAAACTAACTAAATTTATTTATTTAATAATTACTCAATTGTGGTCATCACTCCACAATTAAGTTCAATCATTACAAAGATCCAAATCACACACTTAGCACAAAAGCAAACATCTCTACCACACTTTTATACCAAACTAAAACACATGTTACGCACGAGTCTAA